>CAJVGC010000376.1:0-26658 GCA_910822075.1 Senecio squalidus
TATTCTATTTGTTATATTGATATATTCGATAAAGTTCTCTACGTATTCAAATTTAAAATTTGAACTTGAAAACACGTACAAATAAATGCAAAGACAAATATTTGACATCACATTTAACGTTGGTCTTACATTATTAATGATATACAAAAATTCAATATTAGTATCCATATATACGCGAAAATAAAACTAGTTTTTGATAAACTAGAAGTAAGTGGTTTAATATTACACGGGTATAACTTGGTAGAGAGAGTACTAAGTATATATTTAACTCACTCTCTCTTCCAAACCCGTAGAAAGAAAATTGAAGATATAGATATTAATGTGTACATTTATGTTACACATTATATGAGTTATTTATTAAATGGTCTTCAAAAATTGTGACGATATTAAAATGTCAAATAAAAAATGTTAGAAAGATTGGTCAAAAATACATAAATAGCTAATATATAAATCGTGATAAAATAAACAACGCTAATTGTACAACAAAATCAAGTTATAAAGAAAAAAAAAACACAATTGATTTAGTGGAGGGGTTTGAACCGGAGTCTTCTACTTAGTTGCGACACAATGACTTCAACATCATGTGTGATAAAAGTTATCTTAACAAAACAAAAGTGTGAATATAATAAGTTTATACAAATAGTTGTATAACCACAAGGGTCAGCATGGTCGGGAAGACATGGTCTCTAAAAAGAAGAGGTCTTATGTTCGATCTTTAAGAATGGAAAAAAAAAAATCTTGGGATTAGTCAGCTCGCATAGCGAGTCGAAAACCCAGATGAATCAAAGAAAGAAAAAAAAACATATGAAAACTTACCTATTTTATTCAATAGTGTAATCCACTATATATCATATGAAGCGAACAGCCTACTTATTGATTGTTACGAAGATGTATATGTGCGCTCTGCGGCGGGAAATATCTTACATTTTCTATTATACTATTGATTATAGATATAGTTGTTATAAGTATGTCAATAGTGTTATGTACATTTACAATAATCTTAATTTTCCGTATATTAGGAGAAAATTATTATTTGTGTAACTTTCACTATTACATTATTATTAATAATAATAATACATAATAATAATAATAATAATAATAATAATAACAAAGGGGTTTTAAAGAAATAAATTAATGTGAAAGCTGAAAAATATATGTATTTTTATATATAGAAGGGCGTATTTTGTTTTAAAAACAAAAGTTAAAATTTCTTGGATGCCTGGAGTCGAACATGAGGAACACCTCTTACCGCTAGACTACCATCTGTTTTATATTTTGGTTGTGAATAATTGAAATTTATAGTAATAGAACAGCTACTCTTTATTAGCTTTTAATTGATAAATTCATACTAAGAGATAATATGTAATTATGAGCAGGATTTTTCGAAATTGTCACAAGTAAACTACTTTCACACAACTACAAATATTGAATATTCACGTGAACTTCTTTAATCCATTTTCAATAACGCCTAAGGAGTGGTGTAGTATGCTAATGAAGAAGACGCTAATTTTTTTAATAGATTAATCTACCCCCGGTGTTAAATATTTTGAGTGGATAGAAACACCTTCAACAAATTGGTAAGAATGGTTCTTTTCTAGACATTTTATATATATAAAGGAGTTCACACTTTAACGGTCTGTTTATAATTAAGGTTGTTTTCGTTCAGAGTTGTTGAAGTTTCAATTTCATTTTTCCAATCTTCACCGCTACATCAATCGTGTTTAGCTTGTCATCTCATAGGAAGACGTAAAAAGTCAGTATGAGTGATTTAAATTAAAAGAATTTAGAAGATATAAATTTGAAACAAATTTGTATAGAAAAACACAACAAATAAAAGAAATATATATTAAAGAACACATATTTAAAAGTAATCAAGTAATAAGAGATTTTTTAATATCTCATAATTATCAAATAAACACACTAATGTCTCCCAGCTTATGCTTTTTTAAAGGTTTTTATTGATCTGCTTGCTTTGAAAAACATAACATAAACAATAAGGTACACTCCATCTTTGCTATACGTATATGATAAAAATCATGAAGGTGTAGGTCTTATCTACTCAATAACTTGAAAAATAACTATTTTTTTCATTATGATATGTTGGTCGTTTTCCTAAGACTTTATTGCACCCGAATTACTTAGAAGTTGCGGAATAACATATAAGTAAATATGTATGGTGAAGAACACCAAATAACCAATTGACTGATATTATTAAGCTTACGTAATGTCTCCAATACGAAATAACATCAATACAATCCATTACAAGACTTTAAACCCTCGCAAACAACTGTTGCGCAACTATGCATACAAGGTAGTGCAACACTTGATTCTCTCTGATGTGACGGCTACATTTATGATCCTAAGTTGGGGTATTTATAGGTGCTCATAAAAACCCTAAATTGTTACGCTAACACAACACCAAAGAATTGTTGCTCAACGTAACAATGTGTTGCGCTACAGCGTTGCGTTGTGCAACACTTAGTTGCGCAACACTTCATAAATACTGTGCAACACTTTTACTGTAAATACATTCTAAACTTCACGACATGTCTTATATTAAGTACAAGATACACTCAATGATGAATATACTCCAACAAACTCCCCCTTTGATGTAGTTTGTACTTTCGACGGAATTCTTCAAAACTTAATGTCGTTAGATAGAGAATTGTTTCTTTAACTTCATTCTTCAAGAAGTCTTGATCTTGAAGTAATCTGTTTCTTCTGACGAAGTATCTTCAGTCTTCAAGTCTGTAATCAACTTGACTTGAATCTCTTGATCACCGAGTCTTCATCTTCAAGCTCCACGGCTTCACGAAGGTCGGCTTCAAGTCTTTAACTTCCAAGAAGTTGCTTTGAATATTCGAGATCCAAACTTTACACTTTGTTTTCCTAACTAACAGAGAAAACACTTTCCAAACACATGTTTTGTTCTTTAAACTGATAAAATCTTTTAGTTTTTCATAAAACATGTGATAAAACCTTATAATCTTACACGATGCGTGACGACGAAGTAAATACATAGAAATAAAATCTTTTGGATTTTTGTTGTTCTCTTACCTAAAACGCAAAATCCTTTTGTGATTTTTATCTATAAGATATTCACACTACTTAGCAACCTACAAAAGAGCAAATCTTTTTTGTTAGGAAGTCGTTTGCTTTTAGGATCATATCGTAGAAGTGAAATCATAAGAATAAGCCGATTATTAGTATGTTTGTCCTCTTAAGTACAACATCGACATCATAGAAGCAATCACTCGATTATGTATTTACATCTATTTATATGGAATCCCACTTATATTTACACTTTTCCAATCCCGCACTTTCCTCAAGTATCATTGAACTCTCAGGTGCGCACCCGTGGTTTCGTTGTGCAACAGTTCACGTGTTGCACTCTAGAAAAACAACAAAAAACAAATATCGAAATACGATACCATCTTTTCCAGATATCTTCTAACTATCAATACTAACGTAATCCTTGAATATGAAGCCAAACATACCGTCGAAAATGAGTAGATCATCGAGAAAAAAGTCTTCAAACCCAAATAACCAAATCCTAGATGTGACAACCGTCAAAATTTCGGGTGAAAATCGTGCTCTACATCCTTTAAGTGTCCGTCTTGCCTTTAACCGTACTTTTACCGAGAACGCGTCAGTGTCAGAATCAAATTCGGAATCAAAATATCTAAGTGCCAACTTGTTAGTATCTCATAATTATAAGTTAGAAGGTCTATGCCAAATTTGTCGGTTAACGCATTCTTTATACGCGAGATATCGCCCTTTTGCTCTTGTTTACTCCTTTACCGAAATCATGCGAATCTCGAAATCGAAAGTGAAAATATAATATTAAATGAACCCAATATAAAGTAAATCAAAGTATGAACTTTCCTAAGTTCAACGAAAAATAATCGGGAACTTTCGACGAACGAAACTCCTTAACAGTCGAAAACAAGTCTGTCGAACCAGCCGACCAGCCAGCAGCTGGCAGGGCTTCAGCCGGCGGCTGAGCCCCTCCAGCCAGCGGCTGGATGTGTCCGGTCAGGTTTTGGTGACTCATTTTTGCATGAAAATCGATTGGGACAAGTGTCTAAACTCGATTGGACCTCCCTTTCTGCCAGAAATCTCTGCCCAGTGCCCTATTATCATCATTTTCTTCTTTTCTTTCATTTTGGTATTATCAAAACACACACATATTGGTGTTTTTCTCCCATTCCCTTTGAAACTCTCTCTACCTTCTTCATTTGTGGCGTAAATCCATCAAACAATCATCAAAATCATCACAATAATCTGTTCTTAACAACGAAGGGAGCAAGGGGTGGTGATTCTTTCGGTTGGTTTCTTTGGTTTTCAACATTTTTGGGTTAAATCTCCATCAAAATCATCATCAAATCGTCTAGATCATAACTCTTTCATTTTCTTGAGGTATAAAGACTTTTACCAACTGTTTTTATTTACATTTCATCATTTTTACACATGCATGTATAATCAAAGATCAAGAAAGGTTTTTATAAAAGTTTTTATGGAGAGAGATTTATCTAAAAACATAAGTTTTATAAACTTTTACATTAGATCTTGAGATAAAAGATGTTATTTGAAGAAACAAATGGATGTTATTAAAGGTTTTTAAGTTGCATGTCGAAATCTACGAAAATACTCTTGAAAACGCTAAAACGCAAAACTTACGAAACTCCGGAGCTGACTGAGGAGATCCAGCCGGCGGCTGGATTATCCCAGTCGGCGGCTGGATTATCCCAGCCGGCGGCTGGATGTGTCTGATGTCACAAAATCGTCGTTTGCTAATTTCGGTGGTTGTCTTGTGTTTTGGAGGCGGATATTCTCATCGCTACACCATGAAGTTGTTTGTTCCAGATTCTTGTCAAATCCTTGCGAGTATTAACGGTACAATTGTTATCCTCGTGAATCTTTCGATTTCGTTATATTCGTTATTCGGTTTTAGCCTTGAAAACGGTTAGGATTAATTATTAGACCAACACTCGTCGTATTTTATCGGTTTGGACTGAGATTGCAAATAAAGTTAAAATATAAGTTAACCAAAGTATTGTATTAAACTTAATGTGGTATTATGTATTATGAATACTGGTCTAAAATGCAATTGTTGTTAAGCGGGAAAGTGATTGAAATTTGGACGAATAAATTATAGCGCGGAAGCGCTGCCCGATTTTCATTAGACCTTAACCTAACTTCTAAAACTAAAGCATTTTCGTTGACTAACGGTGCTATAAACTCATAAACAATTAACTTACTCGATGACGTGGTATAACTATAGGATTTCCTTGATTCCGAAACATTCTGACCGCTTTTCGCACTCGTCTCGTACTCTTCGTAATCCGTGAGTTACAACCCCACTTTTATTTACTGTTTTTTTTAATAAATATTAAAAAAAACAGTAAATAAAAGTGGGGTTGTAACTCACGGATTACGAAGAGTACGAGACGAGTGCGAAAAGCGGTCAGAATGTTTCGGAATCAAGGAAATCCTATAGTTATACCACGTCATCGAGTAAGTTTAATTGTTTATGAGTTTATAGCACCGTTAGTCAACGAAAATGCTTTAGTTTTAGAAGTTATGTTAAGGTCTAATGAAAATCGGGCAGCGCTTCCGCGCTATAATTTATTCGTCCAAATTTCAATCACTTTCCCGCTTAACAACAATTGCATTTTAGACCATTATTCATAATACATAATACCACATTAAGTTTAATACAATACTTTGGTTAACTTATATTTTAACTTTATTTGTCCAATCTCAGTCCAAACCGATAAAATACGACGAGTGTTGGTCTAATAATTAATCCTAACCGTTTTCAAGGCTAAAACCGAATAACGAATATAACGAAATCGAAAGATTCACGAGGATAACAATTTGTACCGTTAATACTCGCAAGGATTTGACAAGAATCTGGAACAAACAACTTCAGTGGTGTAGCGATGAGAATATCCGCCTCCAAAACACAAGACAACCACCGAAAATTAGCAAAACGACGATTTTTGTGACATCAGACACATCCAGCCGCCGGCTGGGATAATCCAGCCGCCGACTGGGATAATCCAGCCGCCGGCTGGATCTCCTCAGTCAGCTCCGGAGTTTCGTAAGTTTTGCGTTTTTAAGCGTTTTCAAGAGTATTTTCGGTAGATTTCGACATGCAACTTAAAAACCTTTAATAACATCCATTTGTTTCTTCAAATAACATCTTTTTATCTCAAGATCTAATGTAAAAGTTTATAAAACTTATGTTTTTAGATAAATCTCCATAAAAACTTTTATAAAAACCTTTCTTTGATCTTTGATTATACATGCATGTGTAAAAATGATGAAATGTAAATAAAAACAGTTGGTAAAAGTCTTTATACCTCAAGAAAATGAAAGAGTTATGATCTAGACGATTTGATGATGATTTTGATGGAGATTTAACCCAAAAATGTTGAAAACCAAAGAAACCAACCGAAAGAATCACCACCCCTTGCTCCCTTCGTTGTTAAGAACAGATTATTGTGATGATTTTGATGATTGTTTGATGGATTTACAGCCACAAATGAAGAAGGTAGAGAGAGTTTCAAAGGGAATGGGAGAAAAACACCAATATGTGTGTGTTTTGATAATACCAAAATGAAAGAAAAGAAGAAAATGATGATAATAGGGCACTGGGCAGAGATTTCTGGCAGAAAGGGAGGTCCAATCGAGTTTAGACACTTGTCCCAATCGATTTTCATGCAAAAATGAGTCACCAACACCTGACCAGACACATCCAGCCGTCGGCTGGAGGGGCTCAGCCGCCGGCTGAAGCCCTGCCAGCTGCTGGCTGGTCGGCTGGTTCGACAGACTTGTTTTCGACCGTTAAGGAGTTTCGTTAGTCGAAAGTTCCCGATTCTTTTTGCGTTGAACTTAGGAAAGTTCATACTTTGATTTACTTTATATTGGGTTCATTTAATATTATATTTTCACTTTCGATTTCGAGATTCGCATGATTTCGGTAAAGGAGTAAACAAGAGCAAAAGGGCGATATCTCGCGTATAAAGAATGCGTTAACCGACAAATTTGGCATAGACCTTCTAACTTATAATTATGAGGATACTAACAAGTTGGCACTTAGATATTTTGATTCCGAATTTGATTCTGACACTGACGCGTTCTCGGTAAAAGTACGGTTAAAGGCAAGACGGACACTTTAAAGGATGTAGAGCACGATTTTCACCCGAAATTTTTGACGGTTGTCACATCTAGGATTTGGTTATTTGGGTTTTGAAGACTTTTTTCTCGATCTACTCATTTTCGACGGTATGTTTGGCTTCATATTCAAGGATTACGTTAGTATTGATAGTTAGAAGATATCTGGAAAAGATGGTATCGTAATTTCGATATTTGTTTTTTGTTGTTTTTCTAGAGTGCAACACGTGAACTGTTGCACAACGAAACCACTGGTGCGCACCTGAGAGTTCAATGATACTTTGAGGAAAGTGCGGGATTGGAAAAGTGTAAATATAAGTGGGATTCCATATAAATAGATGTAAATACATAATCGAGTGATTGCTTCTATGATGTCGATGTTGTACTTAAGAGGACAAACATACTAATAATCGGCTTATTCTTATGATTTCACTTCTAACGATATGATCCTAAAAGCAAACGACTTCCTAACAAAAAAGATTTGCTCTTTTGTAGGTTGCTAAGTAGTGTGAATATCTTATAGATAAAAATCACAAAAGGATTTTGCGTTTTAGGTTAAGAGAAACAACAAAAATCCAAAAAGATTTTATTTCTATGTTTATTTACTTCGTCGTCACGTATCTTGTAAGATTATAAGGTTTTAGCGCGTGTTTTCTGAAAAACTAAAAGATTTTATCAGTTTAAAGAACAAAACATGTGTTTCGAAAGTGTTTCTCTGTTAGTTAGAAATACAGAGTAAAAGTTTGGATCTCGAAGAGTCAAAGCTACTTCAATTCTTGGAAGTTAAAGACTCGAAGCCGACATTCGTGAAGCCGTGGAGCTTGAAGATGAAGACTTGGTGATCAAGAGATTGAAGTCAAGTTGATTACAGACTTGAAGACCATTGAAGATACTTCGTGAGAAGAAACGGAGTACTTCATGATCAAAACTTCTCGAAGTATGAAGTTAAAGAAACAACTCTCGATCTCACGACATTAAGTTTTGAAGAATTCAGTCGAAAGTACAAACTACATCAAAGGGGGAGTTTGTTGGAGTATATTCATCATTGAGTGTATCTTGTACTTAATATAAGACATGTCGTGAAGTTTAGAATGTATTTACATCGAGTTGTAAAAGTGTTGCACAGTATTTATGAAGTGTTGCGCAACTAAGTGTTGCACAACGCAACACTGTAGCGCAACACATTGTTACGTTACGCAACACTTCTTTGGTGTTGCGTTAGCGTAAAAATTTAGGGTTTCTATGGTCAGCTATGAATACCCAAACTTATGATCATAAATGTAGTCGTCACATCAGAGAGAATCAAGTGTTGCGCTACCTTGTATGCATAGTTACGCAACAGTTGTTCTTGAGGGTCTAAAGTCTTGTAATCGATTATATTGATGTTACTTCGTAGTGGAGACATTACGTATGCTTAATAATATCAATCATTTGGTTATTCCGTGTTCTTTACCATACATATTTACTTATATGTTATTCCGCAACTTCTAAGTAATTCGGGTGCAATAAAGTCTTAGGAAAACGACCAACATATCATAATGAAAAAAATAGTTATTTTTCAAGTTATTGAGTAGATAAGACCTACACCTTCATGATTTTTATCATATACCATTACTTAATGATGTATAGCAAAGATGGAGTGTACCTTATTGTTTATGTTATGTTTTTCAAAGCAAAGCAGATCAATAAAAACCTTTAAAAAAAGCATAAGCTGGGAGACATTAGTGTGTTTATTTGATAATTATGAGATATTAAAAAATCTCTTATTACTTGATTACTTTTAAATATGTGTTCTTTAATATATATTTCTTTTATTTTGTTGTGTTTTTCTATACAAATTTGTTTCAAATTTATATCTTCTAAATTCTTTTAATTTAAAATCACTCATACTGACTTTTTTACGTCTTCCTATGAGATGACAAGCTAAACACGATTGATGTAGCGGTGAAGATTGGAAAAATGAAATTGAAACTTCAACAACTCTGAACGAAAACAACCTTAATTATAAACAGACCGTTAAAGTGTGAACTCCCTTTATATATATAAAATGTCTAGAAAAGAACCATTCTTACCAATTTGTTGAAGGTGTTTCTATCCACTCAAAATATTTAACACCGGGGGTAGATTAAATTTTTCTCTATTAAAAAAATTAGCGTCTTCTTCAATTAGCATACTACACCACTCCTTAGGCGTTATTTGAAAATGGATTAAAGAAGTTCACGTGAATATATTCAATATTTGTAGTTGTGTGAAAGTAGTTTACTTGTGACAAATTTCGAAAAATCCTGCTCATAATTACATATTATCTCTTAGTATGAATTTATCAATTAAAAGCTAATAAAGAGTAGCTGTTTCTATTACTATAAATTTCAATTATTCACAACCAAAATATAAAACAGATGGTAGTCTAGCGGTAAGAGGTGTTCCTCATGTTCGACTCCAGGCATCCAAGAAATTTTAACTTTTGTTTTTAAAACAAAATACGCCCTTCTATATATAAAAATACATATATTTTTCAGCTTTCACATTAAATTTATTTCTTTAAAACCCCTTTGTTATTATTATTATTATTATTATTATTATTATTATTATTATTATTATTAATAATAATGTAATAGTGAAAGTTACACAAATAATAATTTTCTGAAAGCTCCTAATATACGGAAAATTAAGATTATTGTAAATGTACATAACACTATTGACATACTTATAACAACTATATCTTATAATCAATAGTATAATAGAAAATGTAAGATATTTCCCGCCGCAGAGCGCACATATACATCTTCGTAACAATCAATAAGTAGGCTGTTCGCTTTCATATGATATATAGTGGATTACACTATTGAATAAAATAGGTAAGTTTTCATATGTTTTTTTTTTCTTTCTTTGATTCATCTGGGTTTTCGACTCGCTATGCGAGCTGACTAATCCCAAGATTTTTTTTTTTTCCATTCTTAAAGATCGAACATAAGACCTCTTCTTTTTAGAGACCATGTCTTCCCGACCATGCTGACCCTTGTGGTTATACAACTATTTGTATAAACTTATTATATTCACACTTTTGTTTTTGTTAAGATAAACTTTTATCACAACATGATGTTGAAGTCATTGTGTCGCAACTAAGTAGAAGACTCCGGTTCAAACCCCTCCACTAAAGTTTCAATTGTGTTTTTTTTTTCTTTATAACTTGATTTTGTTGTACAATTAGCGTTGTTTATTTTATCACGATTTATATATTAGCTATTTATGTATTTTTGACCAATCTTTCTAACATTTTTTATTTGACATTTTTAATATTCGTCACAATTTTTGAAGACCATTTATATAAATAACTCATAATAATTGTAACATAAACTGTACACATTAATATCTAATATCTTCAATTTTCTTTTCTACGGGTTTGAAGAGAGAGTGAGTTAAATATATACTTAGTACTCTCTCTACCAAGTTATACCCGTGTAATATTAAACCACTTACTTCTAGTTTATCAAAAACTAGTTTATTTTTCGCGTATATATGGATAATAATATTGAATTTTTGTATATCATTAATAATGTAAGACAACGTTAAATGTGATGTCAAATATTTGTCTTTTCATTTATTTGTACGTGTTTTTCAAGTTCAAATTTTAAATTTGAATACGTAGAGAACTTTATCGAATATAATCAAATTATAACAAATAGAAAATAACATGAGTTGAGATGCCAAATATTTGTCGTTTTGTTTTTATATACGTGTTTTGTAAGGTTCATTTTTAAATTCGTATACGTACATAACTCTATCAAATATAATACAATTATAACAAATAGAAAATAACTGAGTTGTGATGTCAAATATTTGTTGTTTCTTTTATATACACATGTTTTCAGGCTCATTTTTAAATTCGCATACGTAGAGAACTATATCGAATATAATACAATTATAATTTTTACAATAACCCTTCCCATCAATTAAGTATGTGAATGTTTATTTTAATAAATATAAATATCAAATAACTAATATGTGAATAATTTCGTTTGACGGCTTTAGATAATGTTAGATTAGTAAATACTAGGTTATTTTTAAAAAATTGTGACACTTCTTTTATAAAATTTGTGATATTTATATTTCTATTACTCAATAAACATAGATTCGATAATAATTATGAACATATAAACAATGAAAATGATAAACAAAAAAAAGGAAAAGAAAAATCTGTTACTTAATAAATATAGATCTGATAATAATTATGAATTATTTAAATAATAAAAATGGTTAAAAATATACATTTATCAATCTTTAAAAACTTAAATATAAATAAAAAAGATGAAAAAATATTAGTAGAAAACGCTATAATGATGACAAGTGAAAAACCAAACTTTACTTTATTTAATATATATCGATATCGATATAGATAGTCATGTCGGACATAACAAAAAACAATTCAAACAAGGGACATAAAAATCATGTGACAATATATTTGAGTTAACATGTAAATAACTAATACTTTAATATTTAAATAACGTAGTTTGTTATTATTTCATAGTTATCTAAATATTAGCTTGATAGTTTTTAGATAATGATAGATTAGTATATTAAACCAGTTTTTATGTTAAAAATAATTGTCATTTGTCTTCATAAGATGTCAAATGGAGTTTCAAGAATCGTCCAATCCTCTATTAATGCTGGAGTATAAATTGTTTTTTATTGTAACTTGTATTTCAAGTAGGACGTGTCGTGTAGTTTGCAATGTATTTAGATCGAGTTGTAAAGCGTTTGCTACATTTATGTAAGAGTTTCGCTGGCGAAACTCTTAACCGACTTAAGAGTCTCGCAGCGTGACTCTTTAGGTATTTATAGAGACCTATAAATACCTCACATTGGGATCATAAATGCAGCAGTCACAAATCCCTAAGCAAAAGAGTTTCGTTGCAGAGCATATACCAACGTAACTATTGTGTTTTAACGGTCTCAAGTGTTGTAATCAATTGAATTGGTATTATTCGTATTGTAGAACATTACGTGAGTTTAATAATATCAGTAATTTGGTTATATTCGTGTTTCTTCACCATATAAAAGCATATTTGTGTTTCCGCTACTTATATGACTTAGGATTCAAATAGAGGTCCAATATACGGGTTCAACAAGTGATATCAGAGCCTCTATAATCATTATAGAGGTTTTTGGATCCATTGGTGAAGTATTAGAAGATTTTGTGTGTTTGGTTATTTGGGTTTCGAAGACTTTTTCAAGATCAGTTCATTTCCGGTTATATTTTCGTAAAAATTGAATGTTGGTTCATGTTTAGTATCATAGGTATATAGATTATGGAATGTTGGTGTCGTAATTCCGAACGATTCATAGTTTTTTACTCAAATGGGCTATTTGGGTTTTGAGGTACTTTTTCTAGATCTACTCAATTCCGGTGACATTTTTGTGAAATTGATTGTTGATTCATGTTTAGTATCATAGGTAGATAGATTCTGGAAAGTTTGGTGATCTAAGACGCTCGTAGATACATTTTTGCGCTTAGTTTCACTTCAACGACACTCTTTAGTGTAGATAACGAATCTGTTGACGGATCTGTCGCTAACGAAACTGTCGACAGAACTGTCGCTAACGAAACTGTTGACGAAACTGTTGACGGAACTGTCGCTAACAAAACTGACGTACTGACAAAACTGTCGCTAACGAAACTCTTTTATGTGGCTAGTCTGGGTGTCGCTGATTTCTTCGCTGGACTGATTGTCGTTGATTTTTCGTTGTTGTGTTGCTAGGCTGACGGAATAAGAGTTTTATCAAAGTTCAAAAAATTAGTTTTCGCCCGATTTTCGGATGTCGGTTAAAGTTACGTGCAACGTTTGAACAAGCTTCGAGTGTCAAAAAATTAGAAAGTTAATATTTTCAAAAGCGATTTTGGAAAGCGAATTTATTGTTGGGTTATATCGGGAGTTCAAGTGTGAAGACTTTCAAAGATTTTGCACATTACTACAAAGGTAAATTCTAATTCTCAAACTTTTAACCGTGATGAATATAAGAAAAAGATTAAGTCATTGTCAGATTGCAACAAAAGTCTTTTAAAAGATGTTAAAAATCTAAAACTTGATAAACAATGTTTGAAAGAGAATATGCATAAAGATTATCAATTTTTTGAGCAAAAACTTAAAGAAAATACAACTTAAATTCATGATTTGACAATAATGAATAAAAATAATCTTTACACGATAAAAAATTATACCAAAGCTTAAGCGCTTTGGTATAATTTTTTATCGTGTAAAGATTATTTTTAGTCATTATTGTCAAATCATGAATTAAGTTGTATTTTCTTTAGTTTTTGCTCAAAAAAATTGGCTAATCTTTATGCATATTCCTTTCAAACATTGTTTATACAAGTTTTAGATTTTTAACCTCTTTTAAAAGCACTTTTGTTGCAATCTGACAATGACTTAATCTTTTTCTTATATTCATCACGGTTAAAAGTTTGAGATTAGAATTTACCTTTGTAGTAATGTGCAAAATCTTTGAAAGTCTTCACACTGAACTCCGATATAACCCAACAATAAATCGTCTTTCCAAAATCGCTTTTGAAATATTAACTTTCTATTTTTTGACACTCGAAGCTTGTTCAAACGTTGCACGTAACTTTAACCGACATCCCGAAAATCGGGCGGAAAACTAATTTTTTGAACTTTGATAAAACTCTTATTCCGGCAGCTCTAGCAACACAACAACGAAAAATCAACGACAATCAGTCCAGCGAAGAAAATCAGCGACACCCAGACTAGCCACATAAAAGCGTTCGTTAGCGCACAGTTTTGTCAGTACGTCAGTTTTGTTAGAGACAGTTCGTCAACAGTTTCGTCAACAGTTGTTCTGTCAACAGTTGCCGTTAGCGGACAGATCCGTCAACAGATTCGTTATCTACACTAAAGAGTGTCGTTGACAGTTGATAACTAAGCGCAAAAAATGTATTACGAGCGTCTTAGATCACCAAAACTTTCCAGAATCTAATCTACCTTGATACTAAACATGACTCAACAATCAATTTCACAAAAATGTCACCGGAATTGAGTAGATCTAGAAAAAGTACCTCAAACCCAAATAGCCCCATTTGAGTAAAAAACTATGAATCGTTCGGAACTTACGACACCAACATTCCATAATCTATATACCTATGATACTAAACATGAACCCACATTCAATTTTACGAAATATAACCGGAAATAGCAACTGATCTTGAAAAGTCTTCGAAACCCAAATAACCAAACACACAAAATCTCTTAATACTTCACCAATGGATCCAAAAACCTCTATAATGATTATAGAGGCTCTGATATCACTTGTTGAACCCGTATATTGGACCTCTATTTAGCGGCAACACAAATCATGCTTTTATATGGTGAAGAAAACACGAATATAACCAAATTATGATAATTATTAACACTCACGTAAATGTTCTACAATTACGAGATTAATACCAATTCAATTGATTTACAACACTGAGACGTTTTTTTAAAACAATAGTTACGTTGTGGTATATGCTCTGGCAACGAAACTCCTTTTGCGTAGGGATTTGTGAATGCTGCATTGATGATCCCAATGTGAGGTATTTATAGGTCTCTATAAATACCTAAAGAGTCACGCTGCGAGACTCTTAAGTCGGTACGAGTTTCGCCAGCGAAACTCTTACATAAATGTAGCAAACGCTTTACAACCGATCTAAATACATTGCAAACTACACGGACACGTCCTACTTGAAATAAAGTTACAATAAAAAAAAATTTATACTCCAGCATGTAATAGAGGATGGCGATTCTTGAAACCTCCATTTGGACCAATTCCTTATGAAGACAAATGACAATTATTTTTAAAACCTGGTTTAATTATACTCATCTATAATTATCTAAAAACTACAAGCTATATTTAGATAACTATGACATAATAACAAACTACGTTATTTTAAATATTCAAGTATTAGTTATTTACATGTTAACTCAAAATATCTGTCACATGATTTTATGTCCCTTGTTTGAATTGTTTTTGTTATGTCCGACATGGACTCTCTATATCGATATCGATATATATTAAATAAAGTAAAGTTAATTGTTTTTCATCTGTCTCATTATAGCGTTTTCTACTAATATTTTGTCTCTTTTTTATTTATATTTAAGTTTTAAAGATTGATAAATGTATATTTTTAACCATTTTTATTATTTAAATAATTCATAATTATTATCAAGATCTATATTTATCAAGTAACAGATTTTTCTTTTTCCTTTTTTTGTTTATCATTTCATTGTTATTATGTTCATAATTATTATCGAATCTATGTTTATTGAGTAATAGAAATATAAATATCACAAATTTTATTAAAGAAGTGTCACAATTTTTTAAAAATAACCTAGTATTACTAATCACATTATCTAAAGCCGTCAAACGAAATTATTCATATTAGTTATTTGATATTTATATTATTAAAATAAACATTCACATACTTAATTGATGGGAAGGGTTATTGTAAAATTATAATTGTATTATATTCGATATAGTTCTCTACGTATGCGAATTTAAAAATGAGCCTGAAAACATGTGTATATAAAAGAAACAACAAATATTTGACATCACAACTCAGTTATTTTCTATTTGTTATAATTGTATTATATTTGATAGAGTTATGTACGTATACGAATTTAAAAATGAACCTTACAAAACACGTATATAAAAACAAAACGACAAATATTTGGCATCTCAACTCATGTTATTTTCTATTTGTTATAATTGATTATATTCGATAAAGTTCTCTACGTATTCAAATTTAAAATTTGAACTTGAAAAACACGTACAAATAAATGAAAAGACAAATATTTGACATCACATTTAACGTTGTCTTACATTATTAATGATATACAAAAATTCAATATTATTATCCATATATACGCGAAAAATAAACTAGTTTTGATAAACTAGAAGTAAGTGGTTTAATATTACACGGGTATAACTTGGTAGAGAGAGTACTAAGTATATTTAACTCACTCTCTCTTCAACCCGTAGAAAAGAAAATTGAAGATATAGATATTAATGTGTACAGTTTAGTTACAATTATTATGAGTTATTTATATAAATGGTCTTCAAAAATTGTGACGAATATTAAAAATGTCAAATAAAAAATGTTAGAAAGATTGGTCAAAAATACATAAATAGCTAATATATAAATCGTGATAAAATAAACAACGCTAATTGTACAACAAAATCAAGTTATAAGAAAAAAAAAAACACAATTGAAACTTTAGTGGAGGGTTTGAACCGGAGTTCTACTTAGTTGCGACACAATGACTTCAACATCATGTTGTGATAAAAGTTTATCTTAACAAAAACAAAAGTGTGAATATAATAAGTTTATACAAATAGTTGTATAACCACAAGGGTCAGCATGGGGGAAGACATGGTCTCTAAAAAGAAGAGGTCTTATGTTCGATCTTTAAGAATGGAAAAAAAAAAAATCTTGGGATTAGTCAGCTCGCATAGCGAGTCGAAAACCCAGATGAATCAAAGAAGAAAAAAAAAAAACATATGAAAACTTACCTATTTTATTCAATAGTGTAATCCACTATATATCATATGAAAGCGAACAGCCTACTTATTGATTGTTACGAAGATGTATATGTGCGCTCTGCGGCGGAAATATCTTACATTTCTATTATACTATTGATATAAGATATAGTTGTTATAAGTATGTCAATAGTGTTATGTACATTTACAATAATCTTAATTTTCCGTATATTAGGAGCTTTCAGAAAATTATTATTTGTGTAACTTTCACTATTACATTATATTAATAATAATAATAATAATAATAATAATAATAATATAAATAATAATAACAAAGGGGTTTTAAAGAAATAAATTTAATGTGAAAGCTGAAAAATATATGATTTTTATATATAGAAGGGCGTATTTTGTTTTAAAAACAAAAGTTAAATTTCTTGGATGCCTGGAGTCGAACATGAGGAACACCTCTTACCGCTAGACTACCATCTGTTTTATATTTTGGTTGTGAATAATTGAAATTTATAGTAATAGAAACAGCTACTCTTTATTAGCTTTTAATTGATAAATTCATACTAAGAGATAATGTAATTATGAGCAGGATTTTTCGAAATTTGTCACAAGTAAACTACTTTCACACAACTACAAATATGAATATTCACGTGAACTTCTTTAATCCATTTTCAAATAACGCCTAAGGAGTGGTGTAGTATGCTAATTGAAGAAGACGCTAATTTTTTTAATAGAGAAAAATTAATCTACCCCGGTGTTAAATTTTGAGTGGATAGAAACACCTTCAACAAATTGGTAAGAATGGTTTTTTCTAGACATTATTATATAAAGGGAGTTCACACTTTAACGGTCTGTTTATAATTAAGGTTGTTTTCGTTCAGAGTTGTTGAAGTTTCAATTTCATTTTTCCAATCTTCACCGCTACATCAATCGTGTTAGCTTGTCATCTCATAGGAAGACGTAAAAAGTCAGTATGAGTGATTTTAAATTAAAAGAATTAGAAGATATAAATTTGAACAATTTGTATAGAAAAACACACAAAATAAAAGAAATAATAAAAGAACACATATTTAAAGTAATCAAGTAATAAGAGATTTTTTAATATCTCATAATTATCAAATAAACACACTAATGTCTCCCAGCTTAGCTTTTTTTAAAGGTTTTTATTGATCTGCTTTGCTTTGAAAAACATAACATAAACAATAAGGTACACTCCATCTTGCTATACATCATTAAGTAATGGTATATGATAAAAATCATGAAGGTGTAGGTCTTATCTACTCAATAACTTGAAAATAACTATTTTTTTCATTATGATATGTTGGTCGTTTCCTAAGACTTTATTGCACCCGAATTACTTAGAAGTTGCGGAATAACATATAAGTAAATATGTATGGTAAAGAACACGGAATAACCAAATGATTGATATTATTAAGCATACGTAATGTCTCCACTACGAAGTAACATCAATATATCGATTACAAGACTTTAGACCCTCAAGAACAACTGTTGCGTAACTATGCATACAAGGTAGCGCAACACTGATTCTCTCTGATGTGACGGCTACATTTATGATCATAAGTTGGGGTATTTATAGGTGCTCATAAAAACCCTAAATTGTTACGCTAACACAACACCAAAGAATTGTTGCTCAACGTAACAATGTGTTGCGCTACAGCGTTGCGTTGTGCAACACTTAGTTGCGCAACACTTCATAAATGTTGTGCAACACTTTTACAACTCGATCTTAATACATTCTAAACTTCACGACATGTGTTATATTAAGTACAAGATACAATCAATGATGAATATACTCCAAAAACTCCCCCTTTGATGTAGTTTGTACTTTCGACTGAATTCTTCAAAACTTAATGTCGTGAGATCGAGAGTTGTTTCTTTAACTTCATACTTCGAGAAGTTTTGATCATGAAGTACTCCGTTTCTTCTCACGAAGTATCTTCAATGGTCTTCAAGTCTGTAATCAACTTGACTTCAATCTCTTGATCACCAAGTCTTCATCTTCAAGCTCCACGCTTCACGAATGTCGGCTTCGAGTCTTAACTTCCAAGAATTGAAGTAGCTTTGACTCTTCGAGATCCAAACTTTTACTCTGTATTTCTAACTAACAGAGAAACACTTTCGAAACACATGTTTTGTTCTTTAAACTGATAAAATCTTTTAGTTTTTCAGAAAACACGCGCTAAACCTTATAATTACAAGATACGTGACGACGAAGTAAATAAACATAGAAATAAAATCTTTTTGGATTTTGTTGTTTCTCTTAACCTAAAACGCAAAATCCTTTTGTGATTTTTATCTATAAGCTATTTACACTACTTAGCAACCTAAAAGGGCAAATATTTTCTCTTAGGAAATCGTTTGCTTTTAGGATCATATCGTTAGAAGTGGAGTCATACGAATAAGCCTATTATTAGTATATTTGTCCTCTTAAGTACAACATCGACATCATAGAAGCAATCACCCGATTATGTATTTACATCTATTTATATAGAATCTCACTTATATTTACATTTTGTCAATTATGCAATTTCCTCAAAGTATCATTGAACTCTCAGGTGCGCACAGTGGTTTCGTTGTGCAACAGTTCACGTGTTGCACTCTAGAAAACAACAAAAAACAAATATCGAAATTACGATACCATCTTTTCCAGATATCTTCTAACTATCAATACTAACGTAATCCTTGAATATGAAGCCAAACATACCGTCGAAAATGAGTAGATCGAGAAAAAAGTCTTCAAAACCCAAATAACCAAATCCTAGATGTGACAACCGTCAAAAATTTCGGGTGAAAATCGTGCTCTACATCCTTTAAAGTGTCCGTCTTGCCTTTAACCGTACTTTTACCGAGAACGCGTCAGTGTCAGAATCAAATTCGGAATCAAAATATCTAAGTGCCAACTTGTTAGTATCATAATTATAAGTTAGAAGGTCTATGCCAAATTTGTCGGTTAACGCATTCTTTATACGCGAGATATCGCCCTTTTGCTCTTGTTTACTCCTTTACCGAAATCATGCGAATCTCGAAATCGAAAGTGAAAAATATATAAATGAACCCAATATAAAGTAAATCAAAGTATGAACTTTCCTAAGTTCAACGCAAAAAGAATCGGGAACTTTCGACGAACGAAACTCCTTAACGGTCGAAAACAAGTCTGCCGAACCAGCCGACCAGCCAGCAGCTGGCAGGGCTTCAGCCGGCGGCTGAGCCCCTCCAGCCGACGGCTGGATCTGTCTGGTTAGCTTTGGTGACTCATTTTTGCATGAAAATCGATTGGGACAAGTGTCTAAACTCGATTGGACCTCCCTTTCTGCCAGAAATCTCTGCCCAGTGCCCTATTATCATCTTTCTTCTTTTCTTTCATTTTGGTATTATCAAAACACACACATATTGGTGTTTTCTCCCATTCCCTTTGAAACTCTCTCTACCTTCTTCATTTGTGGCTGTAAATCCATCAAACAATCATCAAAATCATCACAATAATCTGTTTAACAACGAAGGGAGCAAGGGGTGGTGATTCTTTCGGTTGGTTCTTTGGTTTTCAACATTTGGGTTAAATCTCCATCAAAATCATCATCAAATCGTCTAGATCATAACTCTTTCATTTTCTTGAGGTATAAAGACTTTTACCAACTGTTTTTATTTACATTTCATCATTTTTACACATGCATGTATAATCAAAGATCAAAGAAAGGTTTTTATAAAAGTTTTATGGAGATTTATCTAAAAACATAAGTTTTATAAACTTTTACATTAGATCTTGAGATAAAAAGATGTTATTTGAAGAAACAAATGGATGTTATTAAGGTTTTTAAGTTGCATGTCGAAATCTACCGAAAATACTCTTGAAACGCTTAAAACGCAAAATTACGAAACTCCGGAGCTGACTGAGGAGATCCAGCCGGCGGCTGGATTATCCCAGCCGACGGTTGGATGTGTCTGATGTCACAAAAATCGTCGTTTTGCTAATTTTCGGTGGTTGTCTTGTGTTTTGGAGGCGGATATACTCATCGCTACACCACTGAAGTTGTTTGTTCCAGATTCTTGTCAAATCCTTGCGAGTATTAACGGTACAAATTGTTATCCTCGTGAATCTTTCGATTTCGTTATATTCGTTATTCGGTTTTAGTCTTGAAAATGGTTAGGATTAATTATTAGACCAACACTCGTCGTATTTTATCGGTTTGGACTGAGATTGGACAAATAAAGTTAAAATATAAGTTAACCAAAGTATTGTATTAAACTTAATGTGGTATTATGTATTATGAATAACGGTCTAAAATGCAATTGTTGTTAAGCGGGAAAGTGATTGAAATTTGGACGAATAAATTATAGCGCGGAAGCGCTGCCCGATTTTCATTAGACCTTAACATAACTTCTAAAACTAAAGCATTTTCGTTGACTAACGTGCTATAAACTCATAAACAATTAAACTTACTCGATGACGTGGTATAACTATAGGATTTCCTTGATTCCGAAACATTCTGACCGCTTTTCGCACTCGTCTCGTACTCTTCGTAATCCGTGAGTTACAACCCCACTTTTATTTACTGTTTTTTTTAATATTTATTAAAAAAACAGTAAATAAAAGTGGGGTTTGTAACTCACGGATTACGAAGAGTACAGACGAGTGCGAAAAGCGGTCAGAATGTTTCGGAATCAAGGAAATCCTATAGTTATACCACGTCATCGAGTAAGTTTAATTGTTTATGAGTTTATAGCACCGTTAGTCAACGAAAATGCTTTAGTTTTAGAAGTTATGTTAAGGTCTAATGAAAATCGGCAGCGCTTCCGCGCTATAATTTATTCGTCCAAATTTCAATCACTTTCCCGCTTAACAACAATTGCATTTTAGACCATTATTCATATACATAATACCACATTAAGTTTAATACAATACTTTGGTTAACTTATATTTTAACTTTATTTGTCCAATCTCAGTCCAAACCGATAAAATACGACGAGTGTTGGTCTAATAATTAATCCTAACCGTTTTCAAGGCTAAAACCGAATAACGAATATAACGAAATCGAAAGATTCACGAGTAACAATTTGTACCGTTAATACTCGCAAGGATTTGACAAGAATCTGGAACAAACAACTTCAGTGGTGTAGCGATGAGAATATCCGCCTCCAAAACACAAGACAACCACCGAAAATTAGCAAAACGACGATTTTTGTGACATCAGACACATCCAGCCGCCGGCTGGGATAATCCAGCCGCCGGCTGGATCTCCTCAGTCAGCTTCGGATTTTCGTAAATTTTGCGTTTTTAAGCGTTTTCAAGAGTATTTTCGGTAGATTTCGACATGCAACTTAAAAACCTTTAATAACATCCATTTATTTCTTCAAATAACATCTTTTTATCTCAAGATCTAATGTAAAAGTTTATAAAACTTATGTTTTTAGATAAATCTCCATAGAAACTTTTATAAAAACCTTTCTTTGATCTTTGATGATACATGCATGTGTAAAAATGATAAAATGTAAATAAAAACAGTTGGTAAAAGTCTTTATACCTCAAGAAAATGAAAGTTATGATCTAGACGATTTGATGATTTTGATGGAGATTTAACCCAAAAATGTTGAAAACCAAAGCAACCAACCGAAAGAATCACCACCCCTTGCTCCCTTCGTTGTTAAGAACAGATTATTGTGATGATTTTGATGATTGTTTGATGGATTTACAGCCACAAATGAAGAAGGTAGAGAGAGTTTCAAAGGGAATGGGAGAAAAACACCAATATGTGTGTGTTTTGTAATACCAAAATGAAAGAAAGAAGAAATGATGATAATAGGGCATGGGCAGAAATTTCTGGCATAAAGGGGGGTCCAATCGAGTTTAGACACTTGTCCCAATCGATTTTCATGCAAAAATGAGTCACCAACACCTGACCAGACACATCCAGCCGTCGGCTGGAGGGGCTCAGCCGCCGGCTGAATCCCTGCCAGCTGCTGGCTGGTCGGCTGGTTCGACAGACTTGTTTTCGACCGTTAAGGAGTTTCGTTAGTCGAAAGTTCCCGATTCTTTTTGCGTTGAACTTAGGAAAGTTCATACTTTGATTTACTTTATATTGGGTTCATTTAATATTATATTTTCACTTTCGATTTCGAGATTCGCATGATTTCGGTAAAGGAGTAAACAAGAGCAAAAGGGCGATATCTCGCGTATAAAGAATGCTTAACCGACAAATTTGGCATAGACCTTCTAACTTATAATTATGAGGATACTAACAAGTTGGCACTTAGATATTTTGATTCCGAATTTGATTCCGACACTGACGCGTTCTCGGTAAAAGTACGGTTAAAGGCAAGACGGACACTTTAAAGGATGAGAGCACGATTTTCACCCGAAATTTTTGACGGTTGTCACATCTAGGATTTGGTTATTTGGGTTTTGAAGACTTTTTTCTCGATCTACTCATTTTCGACGTATGTTTGGCTTCATATTCAAGGATTACGTTAGTATTGATAGTTAGAAGATATCTGGAAAAGATGGTATCGTAATTTCGATATTTGTTTTTTGTTGTTTTTCTAGAGTGCAACACGTGAACTGTTGCACAACGAAACCACTGGTGCGCACCTGAGAGTTCAATGATACTTTGAGGAAATTGCATAATTGACAAAATGTAAATATAAGTGAGATTCTATATAAATAGATGTAAATACATAATCGGGTGATTGCTTCTATGATGTCGATGTTGTACTTAAGAGGACAAATATACTAATAATAGGCTTATTCGTATGACTCCACTTCTAACGATATGATCCTAAAAGCAAACGACTTCCTAACAAAAAGATTTGCTCTTTTGTAGGTTGCTAGTAGTGTGAATATCTTATAGATAAAAATCACAAAAGGATTTTGCGTTTTAGGTAAGAGAACAACAAATCCCAAAAGATTTTATTTCTATGTTTTTTACTTCGTCGTCACGTATCTTGTAAGATTATAAGGTTTTAGCGCGTGTTTTCTGAAAACTAAAAGATTTTATCAGTTTAAAGAACAAAACATGTGTTTCGAAAGTGTTTCTCTGTTAGTTAGAAATACAGAGTAAAAGTTTGGATCTCGAAGAGTCAAAGCTACTTCAATTCTTGGAAGTTAAAGACTCGAAGCCGACATTCGTGAAGCCGTGGAGCTTGAAGATGAAGACTTGGTGATCAAGAATTGAAGTCAAGTTGATTACAGACTTGAAGACCATTGAAGATACTTCGTGAGAAGAAACGGAGTACTTCATGATCAAACTTCTCGAAGTATGAAGTTAAAGAAACAACTCTCGATCTCACGACATTAAGTTTTGAAGAATTCAGTCGAAGTACAAACTACATCAAGGGGAGTTTGTGGAGTATTTCATCATTGAGTGTATCTTGTACTTAATATAAGACATGTCGTGAAGTTTAGAATGTATTTACATCGAGTTGTAAAAGTTGTGCACATATTGATGAAGTGTTGCGCACTAAGTGTTGCACAACGCAACACTGTAGCGCAACACATTGTTACGTTACGCACACTTCTTTGGTTTGCGTTAGCGTAAAAATTTAGGGTTTCTATGGTCCTATGAATACCCAAACTTATGATCATAAATGTAGTCGTCACATCAGAGAGAATCAAGTGTTGCGCTACCTGTATGCATAGTTACGCAACAGTTGTTCTGAGGGTCTAAAGTCTTGTAATCGATTATATTGATGTTACTTCGTAGTGGAGACATTACGTATGCTTAATAATATCAATCATTTGGTTATTCCGTGTTCTTTACCATACATATTTACTTATATGTTTTCCGCAACTCTAAGTAATTCGGTGCAATAAAGTCTTAGGAAAACGACCACATTCATAATGAAAAATAGTTATTTTTCAAGTTATTGAGTAGATAAGACCTACACCTTCATGATTTTTATCATATACCCATTACTTAATGATGTATAGCAAAGATGGAGTGTACCTTATTGTTTATGTTATGTTTTTCAAAGCAAAGCAAGATCAATAAAACCTTTAAAAAACTAAGCTGGGACATTAGTGTTTTATTTGATAATTATGAGATATTAAAAAATCTCTTATTACTTGATTACTTTTAAATATGTGTTCTTTAATATATATTTCTTTTATTTTGTTGTGTTTTTCTATACAAATTTGTTTCAAATTTATATCTTCTAAATTCTTTTAATTTAAAATCACTCATACTGACTTTTTTACGTCTTCCTATGAGATGACAAGCTAAACACGATTGATGTAGCGGTGAAGATTGGAAAAATGAATTGAAACTTCAAACTCTGAACGAAAACAACCTTAATTATAACAGACCGTTAAGTGTGAACTCCCTTTATATATAAAATGTCTAGAAAAGAACCATTCTTACCAATTTGTTGAAGGTGTTTCTATCCACTCAAAATATTTAACACCGGGGGTAGATTAAATTTTTCTCTATTAAAAAATTAGCGTCTTCTTCAATTAGCATACTACACCACTCCTTAGGCGTTATTGAAAATGGATTAAAGAAGTTCACGTGAATATTCAATATTTGTAGTTGTGTGAAAGTAGTTTACTTGTGACAAATTTCGAAAAATCCTGCTCATAATTACATATTATCTCTTAGTATGAATTTATCAATTAAAGCTAATAAAGAGTAGCTGTTTCTATTACTAAATTTCAATTATTCACAACCAAAATATAAAACAGATGGTAGTCTAGCGGTAAGGTTCCTCATGTTCGACTCCAGGCATCCAAGAAATTTTAACTTTTGTTTTTAAAACAAAATACGCCCTTCTATATCTAAAAATACATATTTTTTCAGCTTTCACATTAATTTATTTCTTTAAAACCCCTTTGTTATTATTATTATTATTATTATTATTATTATTATTATTATTATATTAATAATAATGTAATAGTGAATTACACAAATAATAATTTTCTGAAAGCTCCTAATATACGGAAAATTAAGATTATTGTAAATGTACTAACACTATTGACATACTTATAACAACTATCTCTATAATCAATAGTATAATAGAATGTAAGATATTTCCCGCCGCAGAGCGCACATATACATCTTCGTAACAATCAATAAGTAGGCTGTTCGCTTTCATATGATATATAGTGGATTACACTATTGAATAAAATAGGTAAGTTTTCATATGTTTTTTTTTTCTTTCTTTGATTCATCTGGTTTTCGACTCGCTATGCGAGCTGACTAATCCCAAGATTTTTTTTTTTCCATTCTTAAAGATCGAACATGAGACTCTTCTTTTAGAGACCATGTCTTCCCGACCATGCTGACCCTTGTGGTTATACAACTATTTGTATAAACTTATTATATTCACACTTTTGTTTTTGTTAAGATAACTTTTATCACAACATGATGTTGAAGTCATTGTGTCGCAACTAAGTAGAAGACTCCGGTTCAACCCCTCCACTAAGTTTCAATTGTGTTTTTTTTTTTCTTTATAACTTTTTTGTTGTACAATTAGCGTTGTTTATTTTATCACGATTTATATTAGCTATTTATGTATTTTTGACCAATCTTTCTAACATTTTTATTTGACATTTTAATATTCGTCACAATTTTTGAAGACCATTTTATTAACTCATAATAATTGTAACATAAACTGTACACATTAATCTAATATCTTCAATTTTCTTTCTACGGGTTTGAAGAGAGAGTGAGTTAAATTATACTTAGTACTCTCTCTACCAAGTTATACCCGTGTATATTAAACCACTTACTTCTAGTTTATCAAAAACTAGTTTATTTTTCGCGTATATATGGATACTAATATTGAATTTTTGTATATCATTAATAATGTAAGACCACGTTAAAGTGATGTCAATATTTGTCTTTCATTTATTTGTACGTGTTTTCAAGTTCAAATTTTAAATTGAATACTAAGAACTTTATCGAATATCAATATAACAATAGAATA
>CAJVGC010000377.1:0-25665 GCA_910822075.1 Senecio squalidus
TAAATGGCTTCAATACTATTCTTAATACATTCTTAATGCTATTGTAACGTAGGGGATTATTTGACGTCAGTATCACACACCTAAACGTAATTCTAACTCGTACGGGATGTAATCTAGGTTTTACAATAAAATAAGAGTTTTATTGGGTATAAATTGGTTTGAATAGTTGATATGTAATTTTAAAGTTATTTAGGTAGTGTGGAAGTTTGGATTAGAAACGGAATTGTACGATACGGTGTTGTAATCTTTAGTTGATAAAGTACCTATGGGTTTTTAAAATTTGGGTTTGGTTTTAAAATGGTATTTTTTGATTTGATTTAGTTTAAATGGATTAATGGCTTCAAATACTATTCTTAATACATTCTTATGCTATTGTAACGTAGGGGATTATTTGACATCAGTATCACAACACCTAAACGTAATTCTAATTCTTACGGGATGTAATCTAGGTTTTACAATAAAATAAGAGTTTATTGGGTATAAATTGGTTTGAATAGTTGATATAGGTAATTTTAAAGTTTATTAGGGTAGTGTGGAAGTTTGGATTAGAAACGGAATTGTACGATACGGTGTTGTAATCTTTAGTTGATAAAAGTACCTATGGGTTTTTAAAATTTGGGTTTTGATTTTAAAATGGTATATTTGATTTGATTGAGTTTTAATGGATTAAATGGCTTCAAATACTATTCTTAATACATTCTTAATGCTATTGTAACGTAGGGATTATTTGACATCAGTATCACACACCTAAACGTAATTCTAACTCGTACGGGATGTAATCTAGGTTTTACAATAAAATAAGAGTTTTATTGGGTATAAATTGGTTTGAATAGTTGATATAGGTAATTTTAAAGTTTATTAGGCTAGTGTGGAAGTTTGGATTAGAAACGGAATTGTACGATACGGTGTTGTAATCTTTAGTTGATAAAAGTATCTATGGGTTTTTAAAATTTGGGTTTTGATTTTAAAATGGTATATTTGATTTCATTTAGTTTTAAATGGATTAAATGGCTTCAAATACTATTCTTAATACATTCTTAATGCTATTGTAACGTAGGGGATTATTTGACATCAGTATCACACACCTAAACGTAATTCTAACTCGTACGGGATGTAATCTAGGTTTTACAATAAAATAAGAGTTTTATAGGGTATAAATTGGTTTGAATAGTTGATATAGGTATTTTAAAGTTTATTAGGGCTAGTGTGGAAGTTTGGATTAGAAACGGAATTGTACGGTACGGTGTTGTAATCTTTAGTTGATAAAAGTACCTATGGGTTTTTAAAATTTGGGTTTTGATTTTAAAATGGTATATTTGATTTGATTTAGTTTTAATGGATTAAATGGCTTCAAATACTATTCTTAATACATTCTTAATGCTATTGTAACGTAGGGGATTATTTGACATCAGTATCACACACCTAAACGTAATTCTAACTCGTACGGGATGTAATCTAGGTTTTACAATAAAATAAGAGTTTTATTGGGTATAAATTGGTTTGAATAGTTGATATAGGTAATTTTAAAGTTTATTAGGGTAGTGTGGAAGTTTGGATTAGAAACGGAATTGTACGGTACGGTGTTGTAATCTTTAGTTGATAAAAGTACCTATGGGTTTTTAAAATTTGGGTTTTGATTTTAAAATGGTATATTTGATTTGATTGAGTTTTAATGGATTAAATGGCTTCAAATACTATTCTTAATACATTCTTAATGCTATTGTAACGTAGGGGATTATTTGACATCAGTATCACACACCTAAACGTAATTCTAACTCGTACGGGATGTAATCTAGGTTTTACAATAAAATAAGAGTTTTATTGGGTATAAATTGGTTTGAATAGTTGATATAGGTAATTTTAAAGTTTATTAGGGGAGTGTGGAAGTTTGCATTAGAAACGGAATTGTACGATACGGTGTTGTAATCTTTAGTTGATAAAAGTACCTATGGGTTTTTAAAATTTGGGTTTTGATTTTAAAATGGTATATTTGATTTGATTTAGTTTTAAATGGATTAAATGGCTTCAAATACTATTCTTAATACATTCTTAATGCTATTGTAACGTAGGGGATTATTTGACATCAGTATCACACACCTAAACGTAATTCTAACTCGTACGGGATGTAATCTAGGTTTTACAATAAAATAAGAGTTTTATTGGGTATAAATTGGTTTGAATAGTTGATATAGGTAATTTTAAAGTTTATTAGGCTAGTGTGGAAGTTTGGATTAGAAACGGAATTGTACGATACGGTGTTGTAATCTTTAGTTGATAAAAGTACCTATGGGTTTTTAAAATTTGGGTTTTGATTTTAAAATGGTATATTTGATTTGATTTAGTTTTTATGGATTAAATGGCTTCAAATACTATTCTTAATACATTCTTAATGCTATTGTAACGTAGGGGATTATTTGACATCAGTATCACACACCTAAACGTAATTCTAACTCGTACGGGATGTAATCTAGGTTTTACAATAAAATAAGAGTTTTATTGGGTATAAATTGGTTTGAATAGTTGATATAGGTAATTTTAAAGTTTATTAGGGTAGTGTGGAAGTTTGGATTAGAAACGGAATTGTACGATACGGTGTTGTAATCTTTAGTTGATAAAGTATCTATGGGTTTTTAAAATTTGGGTTTTGATTTTAAAATGGTATATTTGATTTATTTAGTTTTAAATGGATTAAATGGCTTCAAATACTATTCTTAATACATTCTTAATGCTATTGTAACGTAGGGGATTATTTGACATCAGTATCACACACCTAAACGTAATTCTAACTCGTACGGGATGTAATCTAGGTTTTACAATAAAATAAGAGTTTTATTGGGTATAAATTGGTTTGAATAGTTGATATAGGTAATTTTAAAGTTTATTAGGCTAGTGTGGAAGTTTGGATTAGAAAACGGAATTGTACGATACGGTGTTGTAATCTTTAGTTGATAAAAGTACCTATGGGTTTTTAAAATTTGGGTTTTGATTTTAAAATGGTATTTTGATTTGATTAGTTTTAAATGGATTAAATGGCTTCAAATACTATTCTTAATACATTCTTAATGCTATTGTAACGTAGGGGATTATTTGACATCAGTATCACACACCTAAACGTAATTCTAACTCGTACGGGATGTAATCTAGGTTTTACAATAAAATAAGAGTTTTATTGGGTATAAATTGGTTTGAATAGTTGATATAGGTAATTTTAAAGTTTATTAGGGTAGTGTGGAAGTTTGGATTAGAAACGGAATTGTACGGTACGGTGTTGTAATCTTTAGTTGATAAAAGTACCTATGGGTTTTTAAAATTTGGGTTTTGATTTTAAAATGGTATATTTGATTTGATTTAGGTTTTATGGATTAAATGGCTTCAAATACTATTCTTAATACATTCTTAATGCTATTGTAACGTAGGGGATTATTTGACATCAGTATCACACACCTAAACGTAATTCTAACTCGTACGGGATGTAATCTAGGTTTTACAATAAAATAAGAGTTTTATTGGGTATAAATTGGTTTGAATAGTTGATATAGGTAATTTTAAAGTTTATTAGGGTAGTGTGGAAGTTTGGATTAGAAACGGAATTGTACGATACGGTGTTGTAATCTTTAGTTGATAAAAGTACCTATGGGTTTTTAAAATTTGGGTTTTGATTTTAAAATGGTATATTTGATTTGATTTAGTTTTAAATGGATTAAATGGCTTCAAATACTATTCTTAATACATTCTTAATGCTATTGTAACGTAGGGGATTATTTGACATCAGTATCACACACCTAAACGTAATTCTAACTCGTACGGGATGTAATCTAGGTTTTACAATAAAATAAGAGTTTTATTGGGTATAAATTGGTTTGAATAGTTGATATAGGTAATTTTAAAGTTTATTAGGCTAGTGTGGAAGTTTGGATTAGAAACGGAATTGTACGATACGGTGTTGTAATCTTTAGTTGATAAAAGTACCTATGGGTTTTTAAAATTTGGGTTTTGATTTTAAAATGGTATATTTGATTTGATTGAGTTTTTATGGATTAAATGGCTTCAACTACTATTCTTAATACATTCTTAATGCTATTGTAACGTAGGGGATTATTTGACATCAGTATCACACACCTAAACGTAATTCTAACTCGTACGGGATGTAATCTAGGTTTTACAATAAAATAAGAGTTTTATTGGGTATAAATTGGTTTGAATAGTTGATATAGGTAATTTTAAAGTTTATTAGGGTAGTGTGGAAGTTTGGATTAGAAACGGAATTGTACGATACGGTGTTGTAATCTTTAGTTGATAAAAGTACCTATGGGTTTTTAAAATTTGGGTTTTGATTTTAAAATGGTATATTTGATTTGATTTAGTTTTAAATGGATTAAATGGCTTCAAATACTATTCTTAATACATTCTTAATGCTATTGTAACGTAGGGGATTATTTGACATCAGTATCACACACCTAAACGTAATTCTAACTCGTACTGGATGTAATCTAGGTTTTACAATAAAATAAGTGTTATTGGGTATAAATTGGTTTGAATAGTTGATATAGGTAATTTTAAAGTTTATTAGGCTAGTGTGGAAGTTTGGATTAGAAACGGAATTGTACGGTACGGTGTTGTAATCTTTAGTTGATAAAAGTACCTATGGGTTTTTAAAATTTGGGTTTTGATTTTAAAATGGTATATTTGATTTCATTTAGTTTTAAATGGATTAAATGGCTTCAAATACTATTCTTAATACATTCTTAATGCTATTGTAACGTAGGGGATTTTTTTTTTTTTTTTTTTTTTTTTTTTTTGGTAAAAGGGATTAAACCCCGGTAAATTATATAACCAAAAAAGAGCAATGAAGTACAAAGGATATAGGAGAAGCCCTATATCTCAACTCATAACAAGGGCAACAACCAGAAGCAAATCATAAACCAAAAAACACTTCCCTAAGGGAGACATGCCTCCCTTAAAGATTACATTGAAATCTATCACTTCCTACTCTTCCTGCTAAGCCTGAAGTCACGAAACTCCTGCATAGCACCCTGAAGATCCACCACTTGGTCTTCATAGCCATCATAGCCATCATAACCATAATCTTCATCTTCAAGAGATTGACCCCCTCCCAAATAGCCACCCTCCTCATCGGAAGTATCAGATGCATTGATACAATGATCCCAATTCTTTTTTACAACTGGAGGAGTACTAACCTTGTTATCCTTACTCCCTGCATCAACCACGGAACCCGAACTACTCGAGGGCACATTTCCTTTCTTCTTATCCCCAATTATACCAGTATCGGTATCCTTAGGCTGAGAAGTAACATGATCCACAGCTAACCCTTCAAACGGATTAGCAATAGGCACAGCTGGGTTAACATTAGTAGATGGTTTAGAATTCCCAGTGGTATTCCCACCTTTCTTTTGTTGCCAAAGCACTGTAGACTTAGGTTTATTCATCCTAATACCCACAAAAGACTTTGGATCAGCCCCCTTCTTCTTTTTACGGCTCTTAACCTCCGTAAAGCCATCACCATTTTCCTCCTGATCAGTAGCCTTGATATCCTTAACTGAAGTAGGAACGATCTCCACTGGAACCCGGTTAGGGCAGACTTTAGTATCATGTCCAAAACATTTGCAATCAACACAATGAAGGGGTTTCCATTCATATTCAACTCGAATAGTTTCCTTCAGATAACCATCCCCAGCCTCAGTAGGGATCGCCATTGTAACCTCCTTCTTTAAACCTACAGCCGCATCAATCTCAATTAAAGCCCTCGCAAAACTGATTCTACCCCATGAGTCATCACACATAGAACTAGTAAAAGCATCCAGCATCACAGGTTTTCCTATTTGAGTAGCAATCAAACTCAAGCCATCCACCGAGTATGCAAGAATAGGCACATTGTATAATTTCACCCAAACGGGAAGCGTAGTAACCTTACCTTTTGTCATTGATACATTAGGGGACCATTTATTGAGTATGATAGGAGACTTTCGAATCAGCCAAGGCCCTTTCTCCAACACTTGCTCCATACCCCCCTTGGAATCAAATTTGAACAAGTAAACACCTTCATCATTCCTAGTAATCCGCTCAAACCCATATTTCCCCCAAGAATTTGAAACATACTGTTTAACTACAGGAAATGACGGATCTTTACCAACAAAAAACCCCACAATAGAGTTCTCATACCTACACTTGATTTTCGCAGCCACATCTCTAGGAAGAACACAATCAAATGCATCAAGCTTTTCATCATTAACAAGGGTACGAAATTTAACCTTGTTATCCGGGATACTAGAGCCAAACAAACCCGCAAATGAACTGGTGAAACCCGAAGAAGCAACTACCTGACCTTGTGGACTTACATTGAGACTTGTGGAAACGTTTCCATCATGTCCCACCATCTCACCACCACTCGGATCAGGCAAAGAGTCATCACAAGCAGGACGAGGATTCACACCCTCCATATTCTGTAATCGTCGTGCAATACCCTCCATAATCTGATTAGAAGTGTTACCATTCGCAAAAACACCCCTCTCATCGACAATCCTATTCAGCACCTCACTTTGTTTGTTGAATGTAGGTTTACCAGCAAGAAATCCTTTCTCCATCACACGAGACTGAACTCGACAAAACTGGAGCAAGGAGACAGAACTAGCAGCCTTCTACGATTAAGAGCAGCTAACCCTAATTCGCCAAGAAACCCTAAACCGCCAAGAAACCCTAAACCACCCAGCAAACCCTAAACCACCCAGCAAACCCTAAACCACCGGATATGATGCAGAAACCACCAAATCAGATTGACCAATCCAGATTCCACCACAACAGTATCAAACCGAGCAAGAACAGATGATAGAAAATGTAAATCCAAAACACAAAAACGTGAATTTGAACAAAACTGCCTCTAAACCCTAATCCGCCCAGAAAACCCTAAACCACGAATCAAATCGGAAATCACCTCAACAATTCAAAAACCGAGTAAGAATAGATGATCTAGAAAGCTGCAGTCCAACCACAAAACGCGAATTGAACAAAACAGCCCCCAAAATCCAATTCGAAATCGGAAAAGAAATAAAATTGAAATCAGTCCCAATTGTGATGTTGAATAGCGTCCAACTCAATTAGAATAAGCCTCAATCGGAATTACAGCCACCAAAATGGCCCCCCAATCGGCCAAATCCGGCCAACCAAACAGCCCCCCAAATCGCCTAGATAGAGAGAGTTTTAGTACTTAACCTATAAGTACTTTAAAACACTAATTTCACAAAACCCTTCAATCTATTACCATTTCTAGTCCACGTAGGGGATTATTTGACATCAGTATCACACACCTAAACGTAATTCTAACTCGTACGGGATGTAATCTAGGTTTTACAATAAAATAAGAGTTTTATTGGGTATAAATTGGTTTGAATAGTTGATATAGGTAATTTTAACGTTTATTAGGGTAGTGTGGAAGTTTGGATTAGAAACGGAAATGTACGGTACGGTGTTGTAATCTTTAGTTGATAAAAGTACCTATGGGTTTTTAAAATTTGGGTTTTGATTTTAAAATGGTATATTTGATTTCATTTAGTTTTTTATGGATTAAATGGCTTCAAATACTATTCTTAATACATTCTTAATGCTATTGTAACGTAGGGGATTATTTGACATCAGTATCACACACCTAAACGTAATTCTAACTCGTACGGGATGTAATCTAGGTTTTACAATAAAATAAGAGTTTTATTGGGTATAAATTGGTTTGAATAGTTGATATAGGTAATTTTAAAGTTTATTAGGCTAGTGTGGAAGTTTGGATTAGAAACGGAATTGTACGATACGGTGTTGTAATCTTTAGTTGATAAAAGTACCTATGGGTTTTTAAAATTTGGGTTTTGATTTTAAAATGGTATATTTGATTTGATTTAGTTTTAAATGGATTAAATGGCTTCAAATACTATTCTTAATACATTCTTAATGCTATTGTAACGTAGTGGATTATTTGACATTAGTATCACACACCTAAACGTAATTCTAACTCGTACGGGATGTAATCTAGGTTTTACAATAAAATAAGAGTTTTATTGGGTATAAATTGGTTTGAATAGTTGATATAGGTAATTTTAAAGTTTATTAGGCTAGTGTGGAAGTTTGGATTAGAAACGGAATTGTACGATACGGTGTTGTAATCTTTAGTTTATAAAAGTATCTATGGGTTTTTAAAATTTGGGTTTTGATTTTAAAATGGTATATTTGATTTCATTTAGTTTTAAATGGATTAAATGGCTTCAAATACTATTCCTAATACATTCTTAATGCTATTGTAACGTAGGGGATTATTTGACATCAGTATCACACACCTAAACGTAATTCTAACTCGTACGGGATGTAATCTAGGTTTTACAATAAAATAAGAGTTTTATAAGGTATAAATTGGTTTGAATAGTTGATATAGGTAATTTTAAAGTTTATTAGGGTAGTGTGGAAGTTTGGATTATGTTTGAGCAAATAGTAGCAGGCTCAGTAACTTGGGTGTTTGGGATTCAACCCCTTGACCTCCTGCTTAGCAGTGCAAACCTATCAAGCTCTTGGCGAGCCTAAGGTGGTCAAGTGGTTGGTTGAAGAAGATGATCGGAATATGTTTACTGCGGGAAGTGTATGAATACTCCGGCCAGGTACTGTGTGTAAGTTGGATGGGAATGATGAAGATGATGAAGCTGTCTCCAAAACCTGAAGTGTTAAGTATTTATACCCAACACTTCCAGGTATTAACAACGTATGGCAATGATGACCATTTATGGCTCATCAATAGGATTCCAATGGCTATTAACGTCTATGTCATTAATATAACTTTATTAATGCTCTGACGGTTACACTCAAGGATTAGGCTTGAGTGTCTGACTGGTAGGATGTCAGGAGTATGGTACTGTGAGACGAACTCCAAAGCATCAGTGTTGGTCTACACAAATCCTTATACATGCCAGGCCATGAGTGTCGGACTGATCGGCAGATCTCCAGACACAGGGGCGCTAGGTGCCGGGACACAGCCGGGACACGGGGCTTGGCTCCCGGACACTGTCGGGGCACGGGGCCTGGTTCCCGGACGCTGCCGGGACACGGGACCAGGTTTCCGGACACTGCCGGGATACGGGGCTTGGCTCCCGGACACTGCCGGGACACGAGGCCAGGTTCCCGGACATTTGCCGGGACACGGGGCCAAGTTCCCGGACACTGCCGGGACACGGGCTTGGCTCCCGGACACTTGCCGGGACACGAGCTTGGCTCCCGGGACATTGCCGGGACACGGGCTTGGCTCCCGGACACTTGCCGGGACACGAGCTTGGCTCCCGGGACATTGCCGGGACACGGGCTTGGCTCCCGGGACATTGCCGGGACACGGGCTTGGCTCCCGGGACATTTCCGGGACACGGGCTTGGCTCCCGGGATATTGCCGGGACACGGGCTTGGCTCCCGGGACATTTCCGGGACACGGGCTTGGCTCCCGGACACTTGCCGGGACACGGGCTTGATTCCCGAACACGGCCTGGTTCCCGGATACGGGGCCAGGTGCCGGGCCATTTTTCCTGGAGCAGGGAGCTGAGGCCTGAGTGCCGGCCCCGGAGCCGAGAGCCTGCATAATATGGAAGGGACTAAGAGCCTTTCCTTGATGTAGAAGGGACTTAGTCTTTATCCTGTGTTGTGTTAGCTTTTTAGGGTTTATAGGTTATATGTATCGAGCCTATTCCCTACTAACACTATCATGCCCCCCAGTTAGGTTTTAAAAAATAAAGTTTTGAAGCCTAACTTCATGCATTTAATGGCTTTGCTTTGGGTTTGACCTTGCCTTTTCCACGCTAGGCATGTATTCGCCTAGTTATTGTCTATGATATTTTTTAGTATCTGCACAAGTAGGTCTTTCATGAAGTGGATGAAGGAGGATGGTGCTAGATTGCTAAGTGCATACATATGGACTTCAAACTGATGGGGATTTGAACCTTCAGAGTGTGTCCATCACAAGTATTCTTTCCATTGTACTACGACATTTGGATAAGTAATGTGTCTATGACACTTTTGACTATCTATTTTGCCCATGACACATTTAGATTTGTATTGTGTGCATCACACTTGGATGGTCAAAGGTAGATTGACTAAGAAGAATGCCCATCTCACTCGATGTAAGGAAGACAAAATGTGGTAACCTTGAAATGAAAAAATAATGTATTATTGGATGATCAGACCAATAACATTTATGTGGCTTCATAGCTTTGTCAGATTCTATGTTACATATAGATGTCCAAGACGTTTTTGAATTTTATGTTGGTGTCTATGACACCTTTTGAATATTACAATATCATTGTGCTTATGACTCTTTCTTGTGTGCCCGTTGCATGTGTTATGCCCATGGCTTATTACATACAGTGACTATGACAACTGGATGACAGTGACAAGTTCTTATATGCCTATGACATTTTTCAGATGCATGTAGCATCGTTTAAAGTTTATATTTTGCTCGTGGCACTGTGCCTATGACACTTTTTGTTGGTTAACCTTTATTTATTTGTTACTCGCGAGGATTGTCGCTTCCCAATGAGAAGTGCTTGCCTTTCCCCAAGTAGGTGAAAAGACGAAAATGATGATGTGCATGTTTGGCCTAGACAAAAATGTCCATCTTAGCCTAGGCACTTGGTCTGAACGTTGTTCAGAGTTATGTATATGATGATGTGCATGTGTGGCTTGGATTTAAATATCCATCTTGCCCCAATGCACTTGGTCTGAACGTTGTTCAGAGTTATGTATATGATGATGTGCATGTGTGGCTTGGATTTAAATATCCATCTTGCCCCAATGCACTTGGTCTGAACGTTGTTCAGAATTATGTGATTGTGTACGCACGTGTGTGCAATGTCCTAACCTTGTAATAAAAGGTATTGCTTCATTTGGTATTATTGGGATACATGATCAGACCAATATTATTTTATTTAGGCTCATGGCCTTCCAAAATTTTGCGGGATACATAGATCGGACCACGTGTTATTCTTGAACATGACATGATTTTGACAAAAAGGTATTTATTAATTAAAATATGAGAGTAATTACCTTGAAGAATGTTTTCCCATGTTGATACCAAGTCCATCATGGGTAGTGAATATGTGGCCGTGTAAGGTAATCTATGTCGTCCTCCTTCTTCCACAATCCTTGTTAGTTGGGGATTTGTTCACCTATGGTCTAGCTCCTGGGATAAGGTGTTCGATCTTTCCTTCCTTCATTGACCGCTATGATATCCTTGCTACTTTTATCTTGAAAACTTGTTGCCAAGGATGATGGCACCTGCACTGTTTTATGTTGATAGGCTAGATATGCTGAGACTGGCTGTCAAATCTTGTCAAACTGGTCGGGTGACAGGCGGTGTGCGGCCGAGCGGAAGATGAGTAGGCTGGTAGGGAGGAGGCAAAATCCCGTCACTTTTGGGAGGGGGTAAGATCCTTCCTTGCTGGGAGTAGGTACGGTCCTTTTCTGTCATAAGAAGTTATATCATTCCCTCTTGGGAGGATATAAGATCCTTCTATGTTGAGAGAAATGATATCCTTCTTCCTTTTGAGGATGAGGTAAAATCCCTCATTGGGAGGAGGTGAATAAGGTGAAACCTTTCCCTGCTAGTAGGAGATAAAAGCTTTTTCTTTTGGGAGGAGGTGAAAGCATTCCCTGCTGGAAGGGGGTGAGATCCTTCCCTCTTGGGGGAGATAGACTCATTCCCCGGAGGAGGTAAAATCCCTCTCTCTTGGGAGAGGAGGTGCTCCTGTTAGGAGGAGGTGAAATCCTTCCTGGTGGATGTGAAATCCTTTCATCTTAGGGAAGTTGAAATCTTTCCTGAGCACTTGTGGGCAGGCATACGTGGTATGGCACTCGTGCCTTGGCCCAACACTTGTGCCTTGATCCGGCAGTAGTGTCTTGGTCCGACACTCTTGCCTTGGTCTGGCACTTGTATCCCGTGTCGGTGAAACCCTTCCCTGCTTGGGAGAGGTGGGAGGTGATGGAAACCCGGTGATACCCCACCGTAGCCGGCACTCGTGCATTGGCCGACACCTTATCTGGCTGGCACTCATGCCTTGGCCGGTATTCGTGCCCCTTGGCCGGCACCCGACCTTGGCCTGCACCATGCCTTGGCTGGCACATTGCCTAGGCCGGCACTGAGCCTTGGCCGGCACTGAGCCTTGGCCGCCTCCCTTTGGAGGGGTGAGAGGTGATGAAATCCTTCTTCTTTTGGGAAGGGTAGGATTTTTTCCTTTTTACTTCTCTCTTATGGGAAGTGAAATCTTTCCCACTTGGGATAAGGTGAAATCGTTTCATATTGGGAGGGGATTCTCCCCTCTTAGGGAGATGGAATCATTCGCTCTTGGGAGAAATGAAATCCTTCCCACACTTTTTTTTTTTTTTTTTTTTTTTTTTTTTTTTTTTTTTTTTTTTTTACCATGAATATATGGCCATCTGGGGCCATGATGATCTACGTCTTCCCCTTCTTCTGCTAAGCATATGTTTTTTTTTGGTAGGGATTTTATTTGCTTGTTGTCTATCCGAAGACAAGGTGTTTTCTTCCTTCAATGTTTTTAGATCTACAACAATCTCTGTGTTTGATATTGTAGTGGAGGTTTAAGTGAAGGTGGAGGCACACTCTGTTACCTTAAATGTTTTAGAAACTGTTCAACAAGAGATCTCCATTGGCAAGAATTACTGGTTGGGATCCGTCCTTAACGTTGAGATAAGTTGAAACGAAAGATTGATTGGTGTTGGTTGTGTGGCTTCACACCAACAATACTTGTAAAACTGGCCTATAGTCGGGATGACTATTGTGGCAGAGTGGCTATCATACCAGGATGGTTATTGTGGCTGGATGGCCAAAATGGTTAGTATGCCAGGAAGGATATTATGCATGGATGGCTATTATCTCCAGATGGCTATCATGCCAAGATGGTTAGTACGCCAAGATAATGAATATGACAAGATGACTAGTATTCTAGGATAGATAGTAAGGTCTTTGCCAGCCGACAACTTCTGGTCAAAATCCATCTCCAAGGCTGTTAAGATCTTGTCACGCTGGATATCAAAATATTGCCAAATCTGACTATCAAAATGTTGCCAAAGTTGGACGACTATCAAGGCCGTTCCAACTGGCCGAATATAAAGGTCTGCTTAGCTAGCCGACTGTCCGGATTTGGCCGAGCTGGTCGGGTGTCAGTACCTGGCCGAAATGGCTGGCCGTCCGGATCTGGCTAAAATGGCTGGCTGTCCGGATTTGGCCTAACTGGCCGGCTCTCAAGATCTGGCCGAATTTATTTATTTATTTATTTATTGTTGTCCGGATCAATGATCCTGGTTTGTGGAAATGAGATGCAAGCTTTGTTTGCGGAGGTCGAATATATCATCCTTATGACATTTAGTAGGCATTTGATATCGTGGTGGGCATTTCTGGTGTTGGTGAAATGACTCAAGATAAGTTACTTCCGTCATGGGAAAGTGTACTACTAGTAACTAGATGAATGGAAATGAAATGACTACCATTCAGGACGGTTATCATGCCAGGATGGCTATCTTTCCAAGAAAACTATCAATGCCGGGATAACTATCATGTAAGGATGGATAGTATTCCAGCAAAGCTTCTTCCATCCGGATTAGTAATGTGTAAATCAAGTTTGTTCCTCTTTATTGTGCCCATGGCACTTTTAGGTTTTTATTGTTCCCCTGACACTTTCAGATCAGTCTTGTGTCCATGACATTATTTAGATGCGTACTGTATCCATGACACTTTCTCATCCGGATTATTTCCATGACCCATTTAGATCCATATTGTGTTCATGACACTTTTAGATCTATATCTTGGCCAATGCATCCTTGCGACTATGCCAACTAGGGTATGACACAGTGCCACGTCATGGATGGTAGATGGAATTGATCCAAATTTTTGAGAGCCTACCCAGTAGGACTTTGTAGGCCGAAAGTCTCATGGCATCCAACGCCTTTATGGATACAAAGATCTGACTAAGTTAAAACTTTTTTCCTGTCTGGCCAACATGAATGGTTGCCTAGGACATTTTTTAGACGGATTAGTATTTTGGACATGACATCCTGTCCCTAAGTGTGGCTATGCCAACTAAGATAGGGAATTCGACCATGTCATGGATGGTAGATGAAATTGGTCCAAACTGTTGAGGGCCTGCCCAGTAGGACATTGTAGGCCGATGATGAACTAATTCTTGCTAATTTTATCATTTTGCCCCAGTAGTAAGGGTATTCTCCCAACATTAACTACATGCTTATTTTGCTTATTGATCGATGTGTCTCACCTGAGAAGCTGACCAAAGGAGATTGTGTTGTATCGTTTTGAGTGTTTTTCCTTCTAGGATAGCAGCCATAGAATAGGCAGATGTACCTCTTCATTCGTCACTTCATAGTTGGCTAACCGGATTTGTATTACTACAAGGTTGATGGAAGGAGTTTCAATTGGTGGGAAGCAAATAGGTTCCATCACCCAATCCTGAAGGACTGATGCCTTCCTTTTGCGAGATGTAGTTTCTTCCTGCGCCATGTATATGTAATTAGGTGGGGTGGTGGATGGGGTTTTGGTGGTTGTCTTTGGCTTAAGTGAACCGATTTGTGATGGGGAATTGCCTTCCATGGAGAAGAAAAAATGGTGGTGAAACTAAGAAATGAAATGCAAAAAGATAGAAATGAAATGAGACACCGTTGCTAAAACGTGTCCCACGGATGGCGCCAATGTTTGAGCAAATAGTAGCAGGCTCAGTAACTTGGGTGTTTGGGATTCAACCCCTTGACCTCCTGCTTAGCAGTGCAAACCTATCAAGCTCTTGGCGAGCCTAAGGTGGTCAAGTGGTTGGTTGAAGAAGATGATCGGAATATGTTTACTGCGGGAAGTGTATGAATACTCCGGCCAGGTACTGTGTGTAAGTTGGATGGGAATGATGAAGATGATGAAGCTGTCTCCAAAACCTGAAGTGTTAAGTATTTATACCCAACACTTCCAGGTATTAACAACGTATGGCAATGATGACCATTTATGGCTCATCAATAGGATTCCAATGGCTATTAACGTCTATGTCATTAATATAACTTTATTAATGCTCTGACGGTTACACTCAAGGATTAGGCTTGAGTGTCTGACTGGTAGGATGTCAGGAGTATGGTACTGTGAGACGAACTCCAAAGCATCAGTGTTGGTCTACACAAATCCTTATACATGCCAGGCCATGAGTGTCGGACTGATCGGCAGATCTCCAGACACAGGGGCGCTAGGTGCCGGGACACAGCCGGGACACGGGGCTTGGCTCCCGGACACTGCCGGGGCACGGGGCCTGGTTCCCGGACGCTGCCGGGACACGGGACCAGGTTTCCGGACACTGCCGGGATACGGGGCTTGGCTCCCGGACACTGCCGGGACACGAGGCCAGGTTCCCGGACATTTGCCGGGACACGGGGCCAAGTTCCCGGACACTGCCGGGACACGGGCTTGGCTCCCGGACACTTGCCGGGACACGAGATTGGCTCCCGGGACATTGCCGGGACACGAGCTTGGCTCCCGGACACTTGCCGGGACACGGGCTTGGCTCCCGGGACATTGCCGGGACACGGGCTTGGCTCCCGGGACATTGCCGGGACACGGGCTTGGCTCCCGGGACATTGCCGGGACACGGGCTTGGCTCCCGGGATATTGCCGGGACACGGGCTTGGCTCCCGGGACATTTCCGGGACACGGGCTTGGCTCCCTGACACTTGCCGGGACACGGGCTTGATTCCCGAACACGGCCTGGTTCCCGGATACGGGGCCAGGTGCCGGGCCATTTTTCCTGGAGCAGGGAGCTGAGGCCTGAGTGCCGGCCCCGGAGCCAAGAGCCTGCATAATATGGAAGGGACTAAGAGCCTTTCCTTGATGTAGAAGGGACTTAGTCTTTATCCTGTGTTGTGTTAGCTTTTTAGGGTTTATAGGTTATATGTATCGAGCCTATTCCCTACTAACACTATCAGATTAGAAACGGAATTGTACGGTACGGTGTTGTAATCTTTAGTTGATAAAAGTACCTATGCGTTTTTAAAATTTGGGTTTTGATTTTAAAATGGTATATTTGATTTGATTTAGTTTTAAATGGATTAAATGGCTTCAAATACTATTCTTAATACATTCTTAATGCTATTGTAACGTAGGGGATTATTTGACATCAGTATCACACACCTAAACGTAATTCTAACTCGTACGGGATGTAATCTAGGTTTAACAATAAAATAAGAGTTTTATTGTAAAACCTAGATTACATCCCGTACGAGTTAGAATTACGTTTAGGTGTGTGATACTGATGTCAAATAATCCCCTACGTTACAATAGCATTAAGAATGTATTAAGAATAGTAATTGAAGCCATTTAATCCATTTAAAACTAAATCAAATCAAATATACCATTTTAAAATCAAAACCCAAATTTTAAAAACCCATAGGTACTTTTATCAACTAAAGATTACAACACCGTATCGTACATTTCCGTTTCTAATCCAAACTTCCACACTACCCTAATAAACTTTAAAATTACCTATATCAACTATTCAAACCAATTTATACCTTATAAAACTATTATTTTATTGTAAAACCTCGATTACATCCCGTACGAGTTAGAATTACGTTTAGGTGTGTGATACTGATGTCAAATAATCCCCTACGTTACAATAGCATTAAGAATGTATTAAGAATAGTATTTGAAGCCATTTAATCCATAAAAACTCAATCAAATCAAATTTACCATTTTAAAATCAAAACCCAAATTTTAAAAACCCATAGGTACTTTTATCAACTAAAGATTATAACACCGTACCGTACAATTCCGTTTCTAATCCAAACTTCCACACTAGCCTAATAAACTTTAAAATTACCTATATCAACTATTCAAACCAATTTATACCCAATAAAACTCTTATTTTATTGTAAAACCTAGATTACATCCCGTACGAGTTAGAATTACGTTTAGGTGTGTGATACTGATATCAAATAATCCCCTACGTTACAATAGCATTAAGAATGTATTAAGAATAGTATTTGAAGCCATTTAATCCATAAAAACTCAATCAAATCAAATATACCATTTTAAAATCAAAACCCAAATTTTAAAAACCCATAGGTACTTTTATCAACTAAAGATTACAACACCATACCGTACATTTCCGTTTCTAATCCAAACTTCCACACTACCCTAATAAACTTTAAAATTACCTATATCAACTATTCAAACCAATTTATACCCAATAAAACTCTTATTTTATTGTAAAACCTAGATTACATCCCGTACGATTTAGAATTACGTTTAGGTGTGTGATACTGATGTCAAATAATCCCCTACGTTACAATAGCATTAAGAATGTGTCACACCCCGCATAGAAATGGCGGAACCGAGGTGCGCAGTGTATACGGTATCAGAGATTCAAAGGTTACATCAAACATAAATAAACCATACATCATCAACATAGATAAAGAGTCAGAGATAGAATACTTATTACAGTCATCCGAATAATATCAAAATACGGCTACAGAGTTGGGATACTAAGGAATTAAATAAAGCAAAATAAATTCCACGCATAAGATCCACGTAGCCAATAAGCATAGCATCAAAAAGGTGTAACCTCAAATCCCTGAAAAGCGTTAAAATACGACGTCAACATAAAGTTGGTGAATTATTCGCAATAGTAGTTGAAAACATAATAGTAGAAAGGTTTCAATACCTTTTGACCCAAAAGTGATACGGTTTGAAGGTAAGTCATTTGAAAATGATGTTTTAAAAATATACGTGAAGTATACAAAACCTTTTGATAAAATACTCATTCTTGATACATAAAATACCATAAATATACGCGAAGTATACAAAACCTTTTGATAAAATACTCATATTTATACCATACGGTACCATAATCATTTCATAAAAATACCATACTGGATAGAATAATACAGCCTTCGGTAAATACGATACACCTGACCCACAACAATAGATACTGGCAACTAACCCCACCTAGTGCATTACGCTAGGTTGTCCTCGATAATAATAATACCCGGTCATAAGATTGTTAACATGGACAGGGCACGCCATCATCCAAAATAGTGTTAACAATGAGGGCTTGTTAGACCCTTATAGCGCTATATATACTTCCGGCGGCACAAGCTAACAGGTGTGTATACGGGGCCTCGTTCTGCCACAAAGGCGGAACAAGTTGGGTAATGCTAACCTAAGGCATCCATATCCAAAATACATACCATAATACATACCATAATACATACAGACCATAAAATATATTTGTTTAACGCTAATCATGCCCAAAAATGTAAAAGTAGTAAAAAGGGCAACGAATAACTCACAGATAGCAAAGCAATCCAAATCTCGATATGTCGGGAAATACTATAATACCGTCAAGCTCCCACGTCTAAGTGCCCTAAACATCACGTAAATAATCATGTCTAAGTATCTCTAAGTCTAGTAGGGTTATGCCTTAATGATTAACGTTTTATACGGGATTTACAATAACCGAAAGGAATATCAATATAACGGAATAACGAGTGTTTCGGAAAGTCAACAGACTAGATACGTGATTTTCATACTTACGTGCACTACAAGTCACGTAAGTATCAAGTTACGTGTTATATAAGAGTTACGGGACAAGACAAGAAGTTACGGGATATAAGGACCATAGTTACGTGTTCAGCAAGGGAATTACGTGACATCCAAGTCACTTACGTGACTTAGGGAACCAATTACGTGAATATGAAGCCATAATTACGTGCATATGGTTTAATTTGTGAAGACTTACGTGAAAAGGACCAATTACGTGATAAATTATGAATTTCAGGGACCAATCACGTAACTGTGGGAGTTACGTGATGAGCAAGTCTATTACGTGACTTTCAAGTCACTTACGTGACTTAGACTTCAATTACGTGAATTAGAAGGCAATTACGTGCATAAGGGACTAATTACGTGACAAAAGGACTAATTACGTGAACAATTACGCGTCAAAAGGACTAGATATGTAAATATTCCAACAATTTCGTGACCAGAACTACAGTTACGTGACTTGGGGGTCACGTAACTCTAATTTCGTGAGGGGAAGTGTTAATTACGTGAGTGTAACTGTTGCTTGATCAGTTACGTGCATGTAACTACAGTTACGTGCATGTAACTGAGTTTTTACGAAAAATACATTCGGAAATCGATTTCTGAGTGTTCTAAAGGTCTAAATGACCCCAAATTGGAACCCTATGTCCAGAATATGATAACATACAATAATCCACAATAAAATCTAAGTTTTGACGGTGAGAAGTGGTATTTTCGGGTTTCAATCAAAATAACAAAGTTTAGAACCAAAATGGAGAAATACTTACCCGATCGTAATGAAACTTGGAGGATAGATGAAGATGATGATGATGATCAATAATCCGGTCTCGGATTGGAAATCCAACGGTTAGATCGCCGGAAAAGTTAGAGAGAAGGTGGTGGTTTTATGTGTGTGTGTTGTGTGTGTTTTCTAGAGAGAGAGAGGGTGTAGGTGAAATGAGGATAAGGACAAATGGGTAGGTGCTAGATAAGACAAAAACTGGTCTCTAATGAGACAAATATTCAGATAGGGACGATTTTTGTAATAAAATTTGATGTAGGACTAAAATTGTAATAGAATTTCTCGCGTATGACTAGTTTTGTAATAAAATTTCTGAAGGGACTAAAAATGAAATACTTTTTAAACGTCAATCTTAATCATATAATTAAGGCATAATTCCCCTAAACTTATCATAAGAGCATACTAGACTTATACTAAAGGCACTTAAGACTATACGTTCCCGACATAAAGATTCGAATCACATACTATATACCCGATAAACATAAATACGCATAAAATACAGATACGATACCCCATAAATACGAGAAATACGAATACAACACTCATAAAATACGAATACGATAAATCATAAAAGGAATACAATAGGATCAAAACAATAACATAAATAAATAAAACGAATACGTGACGATAGAATTATACTTCGAAATTCGCGAATGTCACAGTCTCCCCAAGTAAAAAGAATTTCGTCCTCGAAATTAACACTTGGTACTACTCCCGGGGAAAGGTGAGGATACTTCCGCAGAATTTCATCTTCGCGTTCTCACGTGAACTCAGCTCCAAAACGGGAATTCCAACGAACTTTGACAATCGGAATCATACTTCGTCTACGACGCTTAACATCACTAGCAACGATCTCGATCGGTTCCTCAACGAAATGAAGCTTATCATCAATCTGGAGTTGCTCAAGAGGAACTAATAGCGTCTAGTCAGCCAGGCATTTCTTCAACTGAGATACATGAAATACATATTGTACGCTGCTCAGTTCTGCCGGCAAGTCTAGCACAGACGTACGAATCTCTCTATCGGATAATTCTCACGAATCGGTAGGAAAAGAGCAGACTTCGACAATCGATCAATAATAACTCAGATACTGTCATAACCACTCGAAGATCTCGGAAACTTCGTAACGAAATCCTCAGCAATACGCTCCCATTTCCACTCGGAAATCTTCGGTTGTTTGAGTAGTCCAGACGGTTTCTGATACTCAATCTTCACTTTAGAACAAGTCAAACATCGGCTAACATACTCGGCGATTTCACGCTTCATACCCGGCCACCAATAAAAATCCTTCAAGTTATGATACATCTTGTCGGAACCCGGATGAATGGAATACTTAGACTTATGGGCTTCGTCCAGAATCAACTGACGGATACTAACCGGAACCCAAATACGCTCGAGGAAATACAGAACTCCATCCTCCTTCGGTTCTAGTTCCAACGCCAACTTATACAATCTTTCCTCTTTAACACGGTCTTCAGTCATAATACCTTCCTGTGCTTGAATAATCCGAGCCTTCAAGCTCGTCTGAATAGATATCGCCATAGAACGAATACGGACTGGTTTGACTGTCTCCTTACGACTTAGTGCATCAGCAACAACGTTCGCCTTACCGGGATGGTAGCGAATGTCGCAATCATAGTCGTCTAATAACTCAACCCAGCGTCGTTGTCTCATGTTCAGCATCTTCTGATCGAATATGTGCTGAAGACTCTTGTGGTCGGTATATACAATACACTTGGTCCCATATAGATAATGTCTCCAAATCTTCAATGCAAAGACGACAGCTCCCAACTCTAGATCATGTGTCGTGTAATTCTGCTCATGGATTTTTAACTGACACGAAGCGTAAGCTATAACTTTACCATTCTGCATAAGCACACAACCCAGACCTTTGTGCGAAGCGTCGCAATAAACAACAAAATTCTCGGAACCAACTGGCAGACTAAGAATAGGAGCGTTACATAACCGCTGCTTCAATATCTGAAATGCTCTCTCCTGTTCGGAACCCCAAACGAATGGTTCACTCTTCTGTGTCAACTTTGTAATAGGCGAAGCGATCTTGGAGAAGTTCTCGATGAATCGGCGATAATACCCAGCAAGACTCGAAAACGAACGGATTTCGGTTGGTGACTTCGGTGCAACTCAACCTTTAACAGCTTCAATCTTAGCAGGATCAACCTGAATACCCTTCGCGCTAACTACGTGGCCAAGGAATTGAACTTCGAATAACCAGAACTCGCACTTAGAAAATTTCGCATACAACTTTTCTCTTCGAAGCACTTCTAGAACAAGACGCAAATGCTCTTCCTGTTCCTTGCGACTTCGGGAATAGATAAGAATGTCGTCGATGAATACGATAACGAATTTGTCAAGATACGGACGACGAATACGGTTCATTAGATCCATGAATGCTGCAGGGGCGTTTGTTAAACCAAACGGCATCACCATGAACTCATAATGACCATACCGAGTACGAAAAGCAGTCTTAGGTATATCGTCTTCCTGAACTCTTAACTGATGATAGCCAGAGCGAAGATCGATTTTAGTGAAATAGCAAGAACCCTGAAGTTGATCGAATAAGTCATCAATACGAGGAAGGGGATAACGGTTCTTCACAGTCAGCTTGTTTAACTCCACGCATGGAGCCATCCTTCTTCCTAACAAAGAGAACAGGAGCACCCCACGGGGAGAAACTATGACGGATAAAACCCTTATCTACCAATTCCTGAATTTGTTTCGACAACTCGAGCATCTCGGAAGGAGCCAAACGATACGGAGCTTTAGCAACAGGCGCTGCTCCAGGAATAAGATCAATACGAAAATTGGTTTGTCTCTGGGGAGGGACTCCAGGTAAATCTTCGGGAATAACGTCAGAATACTCGCGGACAATCGGTACACCATCAATCTTTATCGCAGAAATCTTTCTTCACCAAATGAGCGAGATATAAGGAACAACCTTGACGGACATACTCGCGAACTTTCAGACTTGAGATGACTTTAAGACGCTTCCCAGCCTTGTCTCCGTGTACAATCAATTGATCTCCATCCGGCTTCTGAATACGTATAAGCTTCTCATAACAGACTATTTCGCTCTTATGCTTAGCTAGCCAATCCATACCGACTACGACGTCGAAACTACCGAGTTTCATAGGAATAAGGTCGATGGAAAAAGGAATATCGGCTAAAACGAGGGGAATATCACGAATAACTTCTCTAACACAGGCACATCTACCATCGGCTATTTCTACATCATACGCAGGCTCTAAAGGACTAGAGGCACGGTTTACTAAGGGACGGAAGTCACTAGAAATAAGGCTTCTATCGGTACCCGAATCAAATAAGATAAAAGTAGAATAATCATAGACAAGAAATGTACCAGTGACTACGCTAGGATCCTGATGAGCTTCGGAAGATTCCATGGCGAAAGCTCGGCTCTTAGCAGGATTTCCTTTCGCACTAGTACTAGCACCAGGAGTAGGAAGGGGAGTAGGTTTTCTAAGCTTGGGACACTGATGACGACGGTGACCCACTTCTCCACATTCATAACATGCTCCAGCAGATCTTCTACAATATTGCTCGGTGTGGCCTAACTTCTTGCAGCGTTTACAAACCCAACACGCTACATTTGCCGCATTACCACACTTAGGGCGCACGCCCTGATAACCAGCTCCAAAACCCGGCAACGCATATACTTGAGAAGCTTTAGGTCTCTGATAATGATTACGGCTTCTCTTCCTCGAATTACCCATATCTCTCCTTTCATGTCTACCAGCATCTCTTCGGCTCACTACTGGCTGGAGAGTACCACCACGAATCGCACTTGCGGTCAGTCGACCAGCAATATCAACCGCACTCTGAAGAGTACCCGGAAGGTGAGAAATAATGTGGTCTCTCATAGCCTGGGGCAACCCATGAGTGAAGCGTTCGATTCTTTCAGTCTCCGTGCGGACCAACCGAGGAGCCAAAACACACAAGTCATAGAACCTGTTCACATACCCACGGAAGTCAGCACCTTGCATAGTTAAGTTCCACAACTCGTTTTCCAACCTCTGCGTCTCAGGAGACGGCACATAATCCTTTTTCATAATAACCTTCAAATTTTCCCAAGTCATCAAGGCAACAGTAGCCCGGCCCCGAACTCCCTTCACCGAGTTCCACCAAGTTAGGGCTTTACCTTGGAATAAGAATGTAGCATACTTCACCTTGCTGTCTTCAGCACATCCCGAGACATCAAACACAGACTCTATCTTCTCAAACCATTGCAGGGTAGCAACCGCATCTTCAGTACCCTTGAACTCAGTAGGTTTGCAGCCCAGAAAGGTCTCATACGAACAGCCTCGGGGTGGATCTTCAATACTGATACTTGGCCCACCGACTCCCACGTGCACTGCTCTTCTCACATCGGAACCATCGCGCCCTGACGCCATACCCTCAGATCCAATACCGAGCATCTCAGGTTCTTCCAACCTTACGTCGACATTCTGCACCGGTGACTCCTTAAGCTGTGCCACAATCACTGGTATAGCTGCTGCAATCTGCTCCGCAATCATCTGACTGATGTTCGGAGTAGCGGTGTTAGCATTGGGGACAGCAGTGACATTCCGTGGCGTAGCACCCGCTCTCATCCTGGCGCGACCTCGTCTTGCCGACCTTCTCGTAGCAGTGACGACAGGAGTAGACCTAGTAGAAGTTCTCTTACACGGCATCTTCTACGAATATCAAACGGAGTAAATAAGAACGATAACTGTATGTGCGACTAAAACGAGCAGGCCTCAAAACATAAAAAGCAAAACGAAAGCACATATAGCATATAAATCACATACAGGCCCACAAAAGAAGGAAATGCGCACATAGAGTAAATCAGATAGGTCCAAAAGCCTAGGTCATAGTCTAAGTGATTCAGTAAGGACACTTAGTTCGCTATAACCATTCGCTCTGATACCAACTTCTGTCACACCCCGCATAGAAATGGCGGAACCGAGGTGCGCAGTGTATACGGTATCAGAGATTCAAAGGTTACATCAAACATAAATAAACCATACATCATCAACATAGATAAAGAGTCAGAGATAGAATACTTATTACAGTCATCCGAATAATATCAAAATACGGCTACAGAGTTGGGATACTAAGGAATTAAATAAAGCAAATAAGATCCACGTAGCCAATAAGCATAGCATCAAAAAGGTGTAACCTCAAATCCCTGAAAAGCGTTAAAATACGACGTCAACATAAAGTTGGTGAATTATTCGCAATAGTAGTTGAAAACATAATAGTAGAAAGGTTTCAATACATTTTGACCCAAAAGTGATACGGTTTGAAGGTAAGTCATTTGAAAATGATGTTTTAAAAATATACGTGAAGTATACAAAACCTTTTGATAAAATACTCATTCTTGATACATAAAATACCATAAATATACGCGAAGTATACAAAACCTTTTGATAAAATACTCATATTTATACCATACGGTACCATAATCATTTCATAAAAATACCATACTGGATAGAATAATACAGCCTTCGGTAAATACGATACACCTGACCCACAACAATAGATACTGGCAACTAACCCCACCTAGTGCATTACGCTAGGTTGTCCTCGATAATAATAATACCCGGTCATAAGATTGTTAACATGGACAGGGCAAGTGTTAACAATGAGGGCTTGTTAGACCCTTATAGCGCTATATATACTTCCGGCGGCACAAGCTAACAGGTGTGTATACGGGGCCTCGTTCTGCCACAAAGGCGGAACAAGTTGGGTAATGCTAACCTAAGGCATCCATATCCAAAATACATACCATAATACATACCATAATACATACAGACCATAAAATATATTTGTTTAACGCTAATCATGCCCAAAAATGTAAAAGTAGTAAAAAGGACAACGAATAACTCACAGATAGCAAAGCAATCCAAATCTCGATATGTCGGGAAATACTATAATACCGTCAAGCTCCCACGTCTAAGTGCCCTAAACATCACGTAAATAATCATGTCTAAGTATCTCTAAGTCTAGTAGGGTTATGCCTTAATGATTAACGTTTTATACGGGATTTACAATAACCGAAAGGAATATCAATATAACGGAATAACGAGTGTTTCGGAAAGTCAACAGACTAGATACGTGATTTTCATACTTACTGCACTACAAGTCACGTAAGTATCAAGTTACGTGTTATATAAGAGTTACGGGACAAGACAAGAAGTTACGGGATATAAGGACCATAGTTACGTGTTCAGCAAGGGAA
>CAJVGC010000378.1:0-27994 GCA_910822075.1 Senecio squalidus
ATGTAATCTAGGTTTTACAATAAAATAAGCGTTTTATTTGGTATAAATTGGTTTGAATAGTTGATATAGGTAATTTTAAAGTTTATTAGGGTAGTGTGGAAGTTTGGATTAGAAACGGAATTGTACGGTACGGTGTTGTAAAATTAGTTTTTGAAAGTACCTATGGGTTTTTCAAATTTGGGTTTTGATTTTAAAATGGTATATTTAATTTGATTGAGTTTTTTATGGATTAAATGGCTTCAAATACTATTCTTAATACATTCTTAATGCTATTGTAACGTAGGGGATTATTTGACATCAATATTACACACCTAAACGTAATTCTAACTCGTACGGGATGTAATCTAGGTTTTACAATAAAATAAGCGTTTTATTGGGTATAAATTGGTTTGAATAGTTGATATAGGTAATTTTAAAGTTTATTAGGTTAGTGTGGAAGTTTGGATTAGGAACGGGATTGTACGGTACGGTGTTGTAAAATTAGTTTTTGAAAGTACCTATGGGTTTTGATTTTAAAATGGTATATTTGATTTGATTGAGTTTTTTATGGATTAAATGGCTTCAAATACTATTCTTAAGACATTCTTAATGCTATTGTAACGTAGGGGATTATTTGACATCAATATCACACACCAAAACGTAATTCTAACTCGTACGGGATGTAATCTAGGTTTTACAATAAAATAAACGTTTTATTTGGTATAAATTGGTTTGAATAGTTGATATAGGTAATTTTAAAGTTTATTAGGGTAGTGTGGAAGTTTGGATTAGAAACGGAATTGTACGGTACGGTGTTGTAAAATTAGTTTTTGAAAGTACCTATGGGTTTTTCAAATTTGGGTTTTGATTTTAAAATGGTATATTTAATTTGATTGAGTTTTTTATGGATTAAATGGCTTCAAATACTATTCTTAATACATTCTTAATGCTATTGTAACGTAGGGGATTATTTGACATCAATATTACACACCTAAACGTAATTCTAACTCGTACGGGATGTAATCTAGGTTTTACAATAAAATAAGCGTTTTATTGGGTATAAATTGGTTTGAATAGTTGATATAGGTAATTTTAAAGTTTATTAGGCTAGTGTGGAAGTTTGGATTAGGAACGGGATTGTACGGTACGGTGTTGTAAAATTAGTTTTTGAAAGTACCTATGGGTTTGGGGTGTTTGGTTGGCCGGATTTTGGCCGGTTTTTACTTCAATCTGTGGCTATTCTTGATTCTTACACATTTGTTATTGTTGTGTCACGACTAGACTCACTTACTCTCTTCCAAATCGACGTTCTTGCTGCTGATTTTAATCGGTTTTTGAAGTTTTTTTTAAAACCGTCGCGGCTTCATTGTGGCTGTGGCGTGATTATTAATTGCTTTCTTAATCCACTTGATTTGGTAGTAGTGTCACTCGGTTTTGGCTGTAGGTTGGTGTCCTAGTTGTTTTCCGGCGAGTACAGGTGGTTTAGGGTTTGTTTCAGCCGCTTAGGGTTTGTTTCAGCGAATTCTGGGCTGTTTCCACATCCGTACGGATCTACATTTCGTCCGTACGTATATCCTGGTCCGTATATACTCATTCGTACGTATAGAGGTTGCTCTCATCCGTGCGCATCTTTTTGCATCCGTTTGAGGGTTACACCCATTCGTACGAATAGAGACTGCTTTCATCCGTATTCACTTATATTCATCCGTACGAACTAGGTTACATCCGTACATCCTTGTTTCATCCGTGTACTTGGTTCATCCGTGAGCTAAAGTTATGGAGAGAGGTTTTCTTGCAAGTGGGGCTAAGAAAACGAAACAAAATGAGGTACCGAACAAACCTAGTGATGCTAATCTTCCGACTATGGATGGGATTGCAAAACGTTTAATGAGTATGGCTGGTAAGGTTACTGTTTCAGATATTGACTCGATGGCTACTCCGAGTAGTGAAGGTGTTGACAATGGAACTGGAGGTGTTCCTACTAGTGATAATGTTACCCCTCCGGTATGTGCTACAACTGGTGATAAACCAGGTATAACCAACTCATATGCGAGTTGTTTTGGCCCTAGTACACCGGGTACCAAGGTCCAATTTCGTACCCTGGTTAATGATGAAAAACTTGACGCAGTTGATTGTGTTCTACCTAGAGCCGTAGCTGCAAAAATCAAATGTCGGTATGAGAATTCTATCGTGGGGTTTTTTGTTGGTAAAGATCCGTCATTTCCAGTGGTTAAACAGTACGTTTTGAACTCCTGGAGGAAATTTGGCTTTGAACGTATTACTCGGAATAGTGACGGTGTTTATCTGTTCAAATTTGCTTCAAAAGGCGGTATGGACCAAGTGCTGGAGAAAGGTCCTTGGATGATTCGCAAATCTCCTATTATTCTCAACAAATGGTCTCCGAATGTGTCATTGGCGAAAGGAGTAGTTACTAAACTTCCAGTTTGGGTGAAATTATACAATGTTCCTATTCTTGCCTACTCGGCTGATGGCCTGAGCTTGATTGCTACTCAAATTGGGAAACCTGTCATGCTAGATGCTTTTACTAGTTCTATGTGTGATGATTCGTGGGGTCGAATAAGTTTTGCCAGGGCTCTGATTGAGATTGATGCGGCTGTAGCTTTAAAAAAGGAGGTTACTATGGCGATCCCTGTTGAGGATGGGGAAGGATATCTGACGGAAACTATTCGAGTTGAGTATGAGTGGAAACCCCCTCATTGTGTTGATTGCCACTGTTTTGGTCATGATACTAACGTGTGTCCTAAACGGGTTACCGAGGAGATTGTTCCTATTTCAGTTAGGGTTGGTAGGGCTACTGACAATGAAGGAACTGGTGATGGCTTTACGGAGGTTAAGAGCCGTAAAAAGAAGAAGGGAACTGCTCCAAAGGCTTTTGTGGGCCTTAGGATGAATAACCCTAAGTCAACAATGATTTGGGAACAAAAGAAAGGTGGGAATAAGAAACCCTCCAATGGTGTTAACCCCAATGTGCCTATTGATAATCCGTTTGAGGGTTTAACTGTGGATCATGTTACTTCTCAGCCTAAGGAGACTAATCCAAAGGATACTGATCATGGCATTATTGGGGAAAAGAACAAAGGTGTTGCGGTCTCGAGTGGTTCGGGTGCTTCGGTTGATGCTGCAGGCAAGGATATAAAGGATGGTCGTCCTCAGAGTTCGAAAAAGAATTGGGATAATTGTATCAATGCCTCTGATACGTCTGATGATGAAGGGGGATATGGTTCATATATGTATGGGGGTCAACAGCTTGAAGATGAAGATTACGGTTATGATGGTTATGATGGTTATGAAGACCAAGTCGTTGATCTTCAGGGTTCTCTTCAGGAGTTTCGTGACTTCCAGCTTAGTAGGAAGGGTAGAAAGTGATAGTTTTCAGGGTAGTTTTTAAGAGAGGCATGTCTCTCTTAAGTAGGTTTTTTGGTTTGTAGTTTCATTTTGGTTGTTGCCCATGTAATGGGTTGAGATATAGGATTTCACCTATATCCATTGTACTTCATTGCTCTTTTTTGGTTATATAATTTACCGGGGTGTTTCCCTTTTACCAAAAAAAAAAAAAAAGTACCTATGGGTTTTTCAAATTTGGGTTTTGATTTTAAAATGGTATATTTGATTTGATTGAGTTTTTTATGGATTAAATGGCTTCAAATACTATTCTTAAGACATTCTTAATGCTATTGTAACGTAGGGGATTATTTGACATCAATATCACACACCTAAACGTAATTCTAACTCGTACGGGATGTAATCTAGGTTTTACAATAAAATAAGCGTTTTATTTGGTATAAATTGGTTTGAATAGTTGATATAGGTAATTTTAAAGTTTATTAGGCTAGTGTGGAAGTTTGGATTAGAAACGGAATTGTACGGTACGGTGTTGTAAAATTAGTTTTTGAAAGTACCTATGGGTTTTTCAAATTTGGGTTTTGATTTTAAAATGGTATATTTGATTTGATTGAGTTTTTTATGGATTAAATGGCTTCAAATACTATTCTTAAGACATTCTTAATGCTATTGTAACGTAGGGGATTATTTGACATCAATATCACACACCTAAACGTAATTCTAACTCGTACGGGATGTAATCTAGGTTTTACAATAAAATAAGCGTTTTATTGGGTATAAATTGGTTTGAATAGTTGATATAGGTAATTTTAAAGTTTATTAGGGTAGTGTGGAAGTTTGGATTAGAAACGGAATTGTACGGTACGGTGTTGTAAAATTAGTTTTTGAAAGTACCTATGAGTTTTTCAAATTTGGGTTTTGATTTTAAAATGGTATATTTGATTTGATTGAGTTTTTTATGGATTAAATGGCTTCAAATACTATTCTTAAGACATTCTTAATGCTATTGTAACGTAGGGGATTATTTGACATCAATATCACACACCTAAACGTAATTCTAACTCGTACGGGATGTAATCTAGGTTTTACAATAAAATAAGCGTTTTATTTGGTATAAATTGGTTTGAATAGTTGATATAGGTAATTTTAAAGTTTATTAGGGTAGTGTGGAAGTTTGGATTAGAAACGGAATTGTACGGTACGGTGTTGTAAAATTAGTTTTTGAAAGTACCTATGGGTTTTTCAAATTTGGGTTTTGATTTTAAAATGGTATATTTGATTTGATTGAGTTTTTTATGGATTAAATGGCTTCAAATACTATTCTTAATACATTCTTAATGCTATTGTAACGTAGGGGATTATTTGACATCAATATCACACACCTAAACGTAATTCTAACTCGTACGGGATGTAATCTAGGTTTTACAATAAAATAAGCGTTTTATTGGGTATAAATTGGTTTGAATAGTTGATATAGGTAATTTTAAAGTTTATTAGGTAGTGTGGAAGTTTGGATTAGAAACGGAATTGTACGGTACGGTGTTGTAAAATTAGTTTTTGAAAGTACCTATGGGTTTTTCAAATTTGGGTTTTGATTTTAAAATGGTATATTTGATTTGATTGAGTTTTTTATGGATTAAATGGCTTCAAATACTATTCTTAAGACATTCTTAATGCTATTGTAACGTAGGGGATTATTTGACATCAATATCACACACCTAAACGTAATTCTAACTCGTACGGGATGTAATCTAGGTTTTACAATAAAATAAGCGTTTTATTGGTATAAATTGGTTTGAATAGTTGATATAGGTAATTTTAAAGTTTATTAGGGTAGTGTGGAAGTTTGGATTAGAAACGGAATTGTACGGTACGGTGTTGTAAAATTAGTTTTTGAAAGTACCTATGGGTTTTTCAAATTTGGGTTTTGATTTTAAAATGGTATATTTGATTTGATTGAGTTTTTTATGGATTAAATGGCTTCAAATACTATTCTTAATACATTCTTAATGCTATTGTAACGTAGGGGATTATTTGACATCAATATACACACCTAAACGTAATTCTAACTCGTACGGGATGTAATCTAGGTTTTACAATAAAATAAGCGTTTTATTGGGTATAAATTGGTTTGAATAGTTGATATAGGTAATTTTAAAGTTTATTAGGCTAGTGTGGAAGTTTGGATTAGGAACGGAATTGTACGGTACGGTGTTGTAAAATTAGTTTTTGAAAGTACCTATGGGTTTTTCAAATTTGGGTTTTGATTTTAAAATGGTATATTTGATTTGATTGAGTTTTTTATGGATTAAATGGCTTCAAATACTATTCTTAAGACATTCTTAATGCTATTGTAACGTAGGGGATTATTTGACATCAATATCACACACCTAAACGTAATTCTAACTCGTACGGGATGTAATCTAGGTTTTACAATAAAATAAGCGTTTTATTTGTATAAATTGGTTTGAATAGTTGATATAGGTAATTTTAAAGTTTATTAGGGTAGTGTGGAAGTTTGGATTAGAAACGGAATTGTACGGTACGGTGTTGTAAAATTAGTTTTTGAAAGTACCTATGGGTTTTTCAAATTTGGGTTTTGATTTTAAAATGGTATATTTGATTTGATTGAGTTTTTTATGGATTAAATGGCTTCAAATACTATTCTTAATACATTCTTAATGCTATTGTAACGTAGGGGATTATTTGACATCAATATCACACACCTAAACGTAATTCTAACTCGTACGGGATGTAATCTAGGTTTTACAATAAAATAAGCGTTTTATTGGGTATAAATTGGTTTGAATAGTTGATATAGGTAATTTTAAAGTTTATTAGGTAGTGTGGAAGTTTGGATTAGGAACGGATTGTACGGTACGGTGTTGTAAAATTAGTTTTTGAAAGTACCTATGGGTTTTTCAAATTTGGGTTTTGATTTTAAAATGGTATATTTGATTTGATTGAGTTTTTTATGGATTAAATGGCTTCAAATACTATTCTTAAGACATTCTTAATGCTATTGTAACGTAGGGGATTATTTGACATCAATATCACACACCTAAACGTAATTCTAACTCGTACGGGATGTAATCTAGGTTTTACAATAAAATAAACGTTTTATTTGGTATAAATTGGTTTGAATAGTTGATATAGGTAATTTTAAAGTTTATTAGGGTAGTGTGGAAGTTTGGATTAGAAACGGAATTGTACGGTACGGTGTTGTAAAATTAGTTTTTGAAAGTACCTATGGGTTTTTCAAATTTGGGTTTTGATTTTAAAATGGTATATTTAATTTGATTGAGTTTTTTATGGATTAAATGGCTTCAAATACTATTCTTAATACATTCTTAATGCTATTGTAACGTAGGGGATTATTTGACATCAATATACACACCTAAACGTAATTCTAACTCGTACGGGATGTAATCTAGGTTTTACAATAAAATAAGCGTTTTATTGGGTATAAATTGGTTTGAATAGTTGATATAGGTAATTTTAAAGTTTATTAGGCTAGTGTGGAAGTTTGGATTAGGAACGGGATTGTACGGTACGGTGTTGTAAAATTTGTTTTTGAAAGTACCTATGGGTTTTTCAAATTTGGGTTTTGATTTTAAAATGGTATATTTGATTTGATTGAGTTTTTATAGATTAAATGGCTTCAAATACTATTCTTAAGACATTCTTAATGCTATTGTAACGTAGGGGATTATTTGACATCAATATCACACACCAAAACGTAATTCTAACTCGTACGGGATGTAATCTAGGTTTTACAATAAAATAAGCGTTTTATTTGGTATAAATTGGTTTGAATAGTTGATATAGGTAATTTTAAAGTTTATTAGGGTAGTGTGGAAGTTTGGATTAGAAACGGAATTGTACGGTACGGTGTTGTAAAATTAGTTTTTGAAAGTACCTATGGGTTTTTCAAATTCTGGTTTTGATTTTAAAATGGTATATTTGATTTGATTGAGTTTTTTATGGATTAAATGGCTTCAAATACTATTCTTAAGACATTCTTAATGCTATTGTAACGTAGGGGATTATTTGACATCAATATCACACACCTAAACGTAATTCTAACTCGTACGGGATGTAATCTAGGTTTTACAATAATATAAGCGTTTTATAAGGTATAAATTGGTTTGAATAGTTGATATAGGTAATTTTCAAGTTTATTAGGCTAGTGTGGAAGTTTGGATTAGAAACGGAATTGTACGGTACGGTGTTGTAAAATTAGTTTTTGAAAGTACCTATGGGTTTTTAAAATTTGGGTTTTGATTTTAAAATGGTATATTTGATTTGATTGAGTTTTTGATGGATTAAATGGCTTCAAATACTATTCTTGAGACATTCTTAATGCTATTGTAACGTAGGGGATTATTTGACATCAATATCACACACCTAAACGTAATTCTAACTCGTACGGGATGTAATCTAGGTTTTACAATAAAATAAGCGTTTTATAAGGTATAAATTGGTTTGAATAGTTGATATAGGTAATTTTAAAGTTTATTAGGCTAGTGTGGAAGTTTGGATTAGAAACGGAATTGTACGGTACGGTGTTGTAAAATTAGTTTTTGAAAGTACCTATGGGTTTTTCAAATTTGGGTTTTGATTTTAAAATGGTATATTTGATTTGATTGAGTTTTTTATGGATTAAATGGCTTCAAATACTATTCTTAAGACATTCTTAATGCTATTGTAACGTAGGGGATTATTTGACATCAATATCACACACCTAAACGTAATTCTAACTCGTACGGGATGTAATCTAGGTTTTACAATAAAATAAGCGTTTTATTGGGTATAAATTGGTTTGAATAGTTGATATAGGTAATTTTAAAGTTTATTAGGCTAGTGTGGAAGTTTGGATTAGGAAACGGAATTGTACGGTACGGTGTTGTAAAATTAGTTTTTGAAAGTACCTATGGGTTTTTCAAATTTGGGTTTTGATTTTAAAATGGTATATTTGATTTGATTGAGTTTTTATGGATTAAATGGCTTCAAATACTATTCTTAAGACATTCTTAATGCTATTGTAACGTAGGGGATTATTTGACATCAATATCACACACCTAAACGTAATTCTAACTCGTACGGGATGTAATCTAGGTTTTACAATAAAATAAGCGTTTTATTGGGTATAAATTGGTTTGAATAGTTGATATAGGTAATTTTAAAGTTTATTAGGGTAGTGTGGAAGTTTGGATTAGAAACGGAATTGTACGGTACGGTGTTGTAAAATTAGTTTTTGAAAGTACCTATGGGTTTTTCAAATTTGGGTTTTGATTTTAAAATGGTATATTTGATTTGATTGAGTTTTTTATGGATTAAATGGCTTCAAATACTATTCTTAAGACATTCTTAATGCTATTGTAACGTAGGGGATTATTTGACATCAATATCACACACCTAAACGTAATTCTAACTCGTACGGGATGTAATCTAGGTTTTACAATAAAATAAGAGTTTTATTGGGTATAAATTGGTTTGAATAGTTGATATAGGTAATTTTAAAGTTTATTAGGCTAGTGTGGAAGTTTGGATTAGAAACGGAATTGTACGGTACGGTGTTGTAAAATTAGTTTTTGAAAGTACCTATGGGTTTTTCAAATTTGGGTTTTGATTTTAAAATGGTATATTTGATTTGATTGAGTTTTTTATGGATTAAATGGCTTCAAATACTATTCTTAAGACATTCTTAATGCTATTGTAACGTAGGGGATTATTTGACATCAATATCACACACCTAAACGTAATTCTAACTCGTACGGGATGTAATCTAGGTTTTACAATAAAATAAGCGTTTTATTGGGTATAAATTGGTTTGAATAGTTGATATAGGTAATTTTAAAGTTTATTAGGCTAGTGTGGAAGTTTGGATTAGAAACGGAATTGTACGGTACGGTGTTGTAAAATTAGTTTTTGAAAGTACCTATGGGTTTTTCAAATTTGGGTTTTGATTTTAAAATGGTATATTTGATTTGATTTAGTTTTTTATGGATTAAATGGCTTCAAATACTATTCTTAAGACATTCGTAATGCTATTGTAACGTAGGGGATTATTTGACATCAATATCACACACCTAAACGTAATTCTACTCGTACGGGATGTAATCTAGGTTTTACAATAAAATAGCGTTTTATAAGGTATACATTGGTTTGAATAGTTGATATATGTAATTTTAAAGTTTATTAGGCTAGTGTGGAAGTTTGGATTAGAAACGGAATTGTACGGTACGGTGTTGTAAAATTAGTTTTTGAAAGTACCTATGGGTTTTTCAAATTTGGGTTTTGATTTTAAAATGGTATATTTGATTTGATTGAGTTTTTTATGGATTAAATGGCTTCAAATACTATTCTTAATACATTCTTAATGCTATTGTAACGTAGGAGATTATTTGACATCAATATCACACACCTAAACGTAATTCAAACTCGTACGGGATGTAATCTAGGTTTTACAATAAAATAAGCGTTTTATTGGGTATAAATTGGTTTGAATAGTTGATATAGGTAATTTTAAAGTTTATTAGGGTAGTGTGGAAGTTTGGATTAGAAACGGAATTGTACGGTACGGTGTTGTACAATTAGTTTTTGAAAGTACCTATGGGTTTTTCAAATTTGGGTTTTGATTTTAAAATGGAATATTTGATTTGATTGAGTTTTTTATGGATTAAATGGCTTCAAATACTATTCTTAATACATTCTTAATGCTATTGTAACGTAGCGGATTATTTGACATCAATATCACACACCTAAACGTAATTCTAACTCGTACGGGATGTAATCTAGGTTTTACAATAAAATATGAGTTTTATTGGGTATAAATTGGTTTGAATAGTTGATATAGGTAATTTTAAAGTTTATTAGGCTAGTGTGGAAGTTTGGATTAGAAACGGAATTGTATGGTACGGTGTTGTAAAATTAGTTTCTGAAAGTACCTATGGGTTTTTAAAATTTGGGTTTTGATTTTAAAATGGTATATTTGATTTGATTGAGTTTTTTATGGATTAAATGGCTTCAAATACTATTCTTAAGACATTCTTAATGCTATTGTAACGTAGGGGATTATTTGATATCAATATCACACACCTAAACGTAATTCTAACTCGTACGGGATGTAATCTAGGTTTTACAATAAAATAAGAGTTTTATTGGGTATAAATTGGTTTCAATAGTTGATATAGGTAATTTTAAAGTTTATTAGGCTAGTGTGGAAGTTTGGATTAGAAACGGAATTGTATGGTACGGTGTTGTAAAATTAGTTTTTGAAAGTACCTATAGGTTATTCAAATTTGGGTTTTGATTTTAAAATGGTATATTTGATTTGATTTAGTTTTTTATGGATTAAATGGCTTCAAATACTATTCTTAAGACATTCTTAATGCTATTGTAACGTAGGGGATTATTTGACATCAATATCACACACCTAAACGTAATTCTAACTCGTACGGGATGTAATCTAGGTTTTACAATAAAATAAGCGTTTTATAAGGTATACATTGGTTTGAATAGTTGATATATGTAATTTTAAAGTTTATTAGGCTAGTGTGGAAGTTTGGATTAGAAACGGAATTGTACGGTACGGTGTTGTAAAATTAGTTTTTGAAAGTACCTATGGGTTTTTCAAATTTGGGTTTTGATTTTAAAATGGTATATTTGATTTGATTGAGTTTTTTATGGATTAAATGGCTTCAAATACTATTCTTAATACATTCTTAATGCTATTGTAACGTAGGAGATTATTTGACATCAATATCACACACCTAAACGTAATTCTAACTCGTACGGGATGTAATCTAGGTTTTACAATAAAATAAGCGTTTTATTGGGTATAAATTGGTTTGAATAGTTGATATAGGTAATTTTAAAGTTTATTAGGCTAGTGTGGAAGTTTGGATTAGAAACGGAATTGTACGGTACGGTGTTGTAAAATTAGTTTTTGAAAGTACCTATGGGTTTTTCAAATTTGGGTTTTGATTTTAAAATGGAATATTTGATTTGATTGAGTTTTTTATGGATTAAATGGCTTCAAATACTATTCTTAATACATTCTTAATGCTATTGTAACGTAGCGGATTATTTGACATCAATATCACACACCTAAACGTAATTCTAACTCGTACGGGATGTAATCTAGGTTTTACAATAAAATATGAGTTTTATTGGGTATAAATTGGTTTGAATAGTTGATATAGGTAATTTTAAAGTTTATTAGGCTAGTGTGGAAGTTTGGATTAGAAACGGAATTGTATGGTACGGTGTTGTAAAATTAGTTTCTGAAAGTACCTATGGGTTTTAAAATTTGGGTTTTGATTTTAAAATGGTATATTTGATTTGATTGAGTTTTTATGGATTAAATGGCTTCAAATACTATTCTTAAGACATTCTTAATGCTATTGTAACGTAGGGGATTATTTGATATCAATATCACACACCTAAACGTAATTCTAACTCGTACGGGATGTAATCTAGGTTTTACAATAAAATAAGAGTTTTATTGGGTATAAATTGGTTTCAATAGTTGATATAGGTAATTTTAAAGTTTATTAGGCTAGTGTGGAAGTTTGGATTAGAAACGGAATTGTATGGTACGGTGTTGTAAAATTAGTTTTTGAAAGTACCTATAGGTTATTCAAATTTGGGTTTTGATTTTAAAATGGTATATTTGATTTGATTTAGTTTTTTATGGATTAAATGGCTTCAAATACTATTCTTAAGACATTCTTAATGCTATTGTAACGTAGGGGATTATTTGACATCAATATCACACACCTAAACGTAATTCTAACTCGTACGGGATGTAATCTAGGTTTTACAATAAAATAAGCGTTTTATAAGGTATACATTGGTTTGAATAGTTGATATATGTAATTTTAAAGTTTATTAGGCTAGTGTGGAAGTTTGGATTAGAAACGGAATTGTACGGTACGGTGTTGTAAAATTAGTTTTTGAAAGTACCTATGGGTTTTTCAAATTTGGGTTTTGATTTTAAAATGGTATATTTGATTTGATTGAGTTTTTTATGGATTAAATGGCTTCAAATACTATTCTTAATACATTCTTAATGCTATTGTAACGTAGGAGATTATTTAACATCAATATCACACACCTAAACGTAATTCTAACTCGTACGGGATGTAATCTAGGTTTTACAATAAAATAAGCGTTTTATTGGGTATAAATTGGTTTGAATAGTTGATATAGGTAATTTTAAAGTTTATTACGCTAGTGTGGAAGTTTGGATTAGAAACGGAATTGTACGGTACGGTGTTGTAAAATTAGTTTTTGAAAGTACCTATGGGTTTTTCAAATTTGGGTTTTGATTTTAAAATGGTATATTTGATTTGATTGAGTTTTTTATGGATTAAATGGCTTCAAATACTATTCTTAATACATTCTTAATGCTATTGTAACGTAGGGATTATTTGACATCAATATCACACACCTAAACGTAATTCTAACTCGAACGGGATGTAATCTAGGTTTTACAATAAAATAAGCGTTTTATTGGGTATAAATTGGTTTGAATAGTTGATATAGGTAATTTTAAAGTTTATTAGGCTAGTGTGGAAGTTTGGATTAGAAACGGAATTGTACGGTACGGTGTTGTAAAATTAGTTTTTGAAAGTACCTATGGGTTTTGATTTTAAAATGGTATATTTGATTTGATTGAGTTTTTAATGGATTAAATGGCTTCAAATACTATTCTTAAGACATTCTAAATGCTATTGTAACGTAGGGGATTATTTGACATCAATATCACACACCTAAACGTAATTCTAACTCGTACGGGATGTAATCTAGGTTTTACAATAAAATCAGCGTTTTATAAGGTATAAATTGGTTTGAATAGTTTATATAGGTAATTTTAAAGTTTATTAGGCTAGTGTGGAAGTTTGGATTAGAAACGGAATTGTACGGTACGGTGTTGTAAAATTAGTTTTTGAAAGTACCTATGGGTTTTTAAAATTTGGGTTTTGATTTTAAAATGGTATATTTGATTTGATTGAGTTTTGTATGGATTAAATGGCTTCAAATACTATTCTTAAGACATTCTTAGTGCTATTGTAACGTAGGGGATTATTTGACATCAATATCACACACCTAAACGTAATTCTAACTCGTACGGGATGTAATCTAGGTTTCACAATAAAATAAGCGTTTTATTGGGTATAAATTGGTTTGAATAGTTGATATAGGTAATTTTAAAGTTTATTAGCCTAGTGTGGAAGTTTGGATTAGAAACGGAATTGTACGGTACGGTGTTGTACAATTAGTTTTTGAAAGTACCTATGGGTTTTTCAAATTTGGTTTTTGATTTTAAAATGGTATATTTGATTTGATTGAGTTTTTTATGGATTAAATGGCTTCAAATACTATTCTTAATACATTCTTAATGCTATTGTAACGTAGGGGATTATTTGACATCAATATCACACACCTAAACGTAATTCTAACTCGTACGGGATGTAATCTAGGTTTTACAATAAAATAAGAGTTTTATTGGGTATAAATTGGTTTGAATAGTTGATATAGGTAATTTAAAAGTTTATTAGGCTAGTGTGGAAGTTTGGATTAGAAACGGAATTGTACGGTACGGTGTTGTAAAATTAGTTTTTGGAAGTACCTATGGGTTTTTCAAATTTGGGTTTTGATTTTAAAATGGTATATTTGATTTGATTGAGTTTTTTATGGATTAAATGGCTTCAAATACTATTCTTAAGACATTCTTAATGCTATTGTAACGTAGGAGATTATTTGACATCAATATCACACACCTAAACGTAATTCTAACTCGTACGGAATGTAATCTAGGTTTTACAATAAAATAAGCGTTTTATTGGGTATAAATTGGTTTGAATAGTTGATATAGGTAATTTTAAAGTTTATTAGGCTAGTGTGGAAGTTTGGATTAGAAACGGAATTGTACGGTACGGTGTTGTAAAATTAGTAAACTGAGGTGCCGATCAAACCTAATGATCCGACTATGGATGGGATTGCAAGACGGTTATTGAGCATGGCTGGTAAGATTAATGTTTCAGATACTGCACCGATCGCTATTCCGAGTGGTGAGGGTGTAGACAGTGGGATTGGAGGTGTTCCTACTAGTGACAGTGTTCCACAGGTCTGTGCTACTAATGGAAATCTACCAGGTATTACCAACTCGTATGCGAGTTGTTTTGGACCTGGTGGTAACAAAGTCCAATTTCGTACGCTGGTTAATGATGAAAAGCTTGATGCTGTTGATTGTGTCCTACCGAGAGCCGTAGCTGCCAAAATCAAATGTCGGTATGAGAATTCGATCGTGGGGTTTTTTGTTGGTAAAGACCCCTCATTTCCAGTGGTTAAACAGTATGTTTTGAATTCTTGGAGGAAATTTGGCTTTGAACGTATTACAAGGAATGGTGATGGTGTTTATCTGTTCAAATTTGCTTCAAAAGGTGGTATGGAGCAAGTATTGGAGAAAGGTCCTTGGATGATTCGTAAATCACCTATTATTCTCAACAAATGGTCTCCTAATGTGTCATTGACGAAAGGAGTAGTTACTAAGCTTCCAGTTTGGGTGAAACTATATAATGTTCCAATCCTTGCATATTCGGCTGATGGTCTGAGCTTGATTGCTACGCAAATTGGGAAACCTGTCATGCTGGATGCTTTTACTAGTTCTATGTGTGATGATTCGTGGGGTAGAATCAGTTTTGCCAGGGCTTTGATTGAGATTGACGCGGCTGTGGATTTAAAAAAGGAGGTTACTATGGCGATCCCTGTTGAGGATGGGGAAGGTTATCTGACGGAAACTATTCGAGTTGAGTATGAATGGAAACCCCCTCATTGTGGTGATTGTCACTGTTTTGGTCATGATACTCACATGTGTCCTAAACGAGTTCCTAAGGAGATTGTTCCTAACTCAGTTCGGGATATCAGGGCTACTGACAGGGAAGAAACAGGTGATGGCTTTACGGAGGTTAAGAGCCGTAAAAAGAAGAAGGGAACTGATCCAAAGGCTTTTGTGGGCCTTAGGATGAATAAACCTAAGTCAACAATGATTTGGGAACAAAAGAAAGGTGGGAATACAAAATCTTCCAATGGTGTTAACCCAAATGTGCCCATCGATAATCCGTTTGAGGGTTTAACAGTGGATCATACTACTTCTCAGCCTATGGAGACTAATCCTGGAATTATTGGAGATACGAACAAAGGAAATATGCTGTCGGGTAGTTCGGGTCTTGTGGTTGATGCTGGGAGTTCGGATAAAAAGGTTAGTACTCCTCCAGTTGTAAAAAAGAATTGGGATCACTGTCTCAATGCTTCTGATACTTCCGATGAGGAGGGGGGATATTTGGGAGGGGGTCAATCTCTTGAAGCTGAAGCTTATGGTTATGATGGCTATGATGGCTATGAAGACCAAGTGGTGGATCTCCAGGGTGCTATGCAGGAGTTTCGAGACTTCAGGCTTAGCAGGCAGAATAGGAAGTGATAGTTTTCGATGTAATCTCTAAGGGAGGCATGTCTCCCTTAGGGAAGTGTTTTGTGGTTTAGTTTTGTTTTTGGTTGTTGCCCATGTTATGGGTTGAGATATAGGGCTTCTCCTATATCCATTGTACTTCATTGCTCTTTTTTGGTTATATAATTTACCGGGGTTTAATTCCCTTTTACCAAAAAAAAAAAAAAGTACCTATGGGTTTTTCAAATTTGGGTTTTGATTTTAAAATGGTATATTTGATTTGATTGAGTTTTTTATGGATTAAGTGGCTTCAAATACTATTCTTAAGATATTCTTAAGATATTCTTAATGCTATTGTAACATAGGGGATTATTTGACATCAATATCACACACCTAAACGTAATTCTAACTCGTACGGGATGTAATCTAGGTTTTACAATAAAATAAGCGTTTTATTGGGTATAAATTGGTTTGAATAGTTGATATAGGTAATTTTAAAGTTTATTAGGGTAGTGTGGAAGTTTGGATTAGAAACGGAATTGTACGGTACGGTGTTGTAAAATTAGTTTTTGAAAGTACCTATGGGTTTTGATTTTAAAATGGTATATTTGATTTGATTGAGTTTTTTATGGATTAATGTCACACCCCGCTAAAGCGGAAACACGGAATGTGAAGAGCAAAGATATCATTACACGAGTTATAATTAAAAACATACGGTTTCAAGTCATTAAAATAGAAAATTAGAGTTTACAAGATGAAATAACCAAGTATTCAACAAGTTGCATAACGAAAGTACATAATTAAGCGTTGAACAAATTCCCAAAATGATAAAATAGGTCTTTTCCCAATTCATGACTTCACGTGACATGCCAAACCCATCCACATAATGCACTTCGTATCTTACCTTTGATTTCCTGAAACAAGAGATAAAGTGTCAACTACAATAAAGTAGTGAGTGAGTTACAGTTTTCTAGTCCTCGACTAAAAAGAGTTTGAGTTAAGTATATCTATACTTAGAAGTTTATAAAAGTAGAACAATACTTAAAGAATAGTTTCGATCCAAAAGTTGCTCAAAAGATAGTTCGAACCAAGACAGTAGTTTAAAAGAATGTTGCGGAAGTCGTATAACTCTATACGCGCAATGTAAGTAAACTATTGATTGAAATCATGTATAACGACTACTTGGCATAATAACTTAAGTGTTCACACTAAACCGATTAACCAACCGTGAGGCCCCTTACCCCGCACTACTTACGGGGAGTCATTTCTGATCGAGTAATATGTACTTAAGTTGCCACTTAAGCAAGGAACGGTCATTTCCTAAGTATCGATACCCATAATTACTAAACGGGTTAACAAAGCTAATAGTGTGACGAAAGAATTAGGCACTAATGTTATTTTAAAACTAGTAGTAGTCACTTACGAATGGTTATATCCCTCAAGAGTCATGGTAGTTATATGATCAATCAAAGTTCATACGAGTGCCGAGTATGGCAATAAATAAATTAAATACGATGCCGAGTGTGGCAAAAGTAATACATTTATAAGAGATTTGAACTAGCAAGCCAATTAAAAAGGGGGCAAGCCATTAAGCCGAATAAGGGTGGCAAACCATTTAGCCAAAAAAAAAAAAAGGTGGCAAACCATTTAGTTTATTATATGCCAAACGGGCAAATAAAACTATTTAGGCATAAGTTTCACAAAAACGTTCAATAAGAGTTCAATAGTAATAAAAGTTCATAACAGTTCCAAGTTCGTTTAGATCTCTTGTTTCCCACAAAAGTTATTTGAAAACAGTAAATAAGTGGGGTTGTAACTCACTGTTTGCGAAGGATTGCACAAAAGAGAGAGCGGTCGGAACGGGTCGAAATGGGTAGGAATCACGGAACTCCTAAGAAGATACCAAGATTTAATAAGTAACCATGTTTATAATCTTGTTAGGTAACAAAATGTTTTTATTACAAGTGTTGGTTTTTGGTCTACCGAAAATCGGGCAGCGCTTCCGCACCAAAATCATTAAGTCCAATTTAACACTTTCCCGCTTAACAATTTTTATAGCCAAAATTCATATATTTATACCAAACATAAAATGATGAAAACTTGTTCAATTAGTCCCTTTACATGTAAGTTTAGCTTTTTACAGGTTATTTGACTCGGTTTGAAGAAATAAGCTCAAGATCACGTCTTATACCGAAAATTGCAAATTTTTCTGGCTGCTGATCTAGGAATGCGCCGCCATTCATAGGAATGCGCCGCATTCGCTGGACTTACAGCTTTTTGGTAAAATCGTTTTTATGCTAAAAATTGGTATTTTGATGGTGGATTTCGACATGCAATGATAGATACATCCAAGTACTTGATGTTTTACAGTTTATATTGAGTTTTTAACCACAAATTCATGGATCTAAACATCCATTTTATAAAAACCCGTTTTTGTATATAAATGGTCATAAATCATCATGAAAACTCGTTTTTAGTTGTTAGATTGCACATGCAACGAATATATGTTGTAAAAACAGAAGATTTAAAAGAGTTTTACCAAATGGATGATGATTTGAAGAAGGTGGAAGTGTTCTCTTGGTGATTTTTGACCCAAAATGCTAGAAATCGACTTTTAACCCAAATGGATGAATGCTCCTTTTTCCCCTTTTGTTTATGAACGATTTATGTGTGATTATTGTGGTGATTTTCACTGTGATTTGGGTGAAATAGCTCTGCAAATGAAAAGAGTTTGAGAGTGTTTTTGTTGGGAGTGTTTAAAATGAGAGAGAGAGAGTGAATAATGAGAGTGTTTGTGTTTAGGTGTGTGTGTGTGAATTATGTTATGTTTGTGTGAGTTGTAGGTGATGTTTCTGGACTTTAAAAGAGGTTTTGGACTCTAAAAACCTGGGTCAAAACGTTGGTTTATGTTTTGGGTCCGTTTAGTTAATTTTTATAAAAACCCAAACATTGCTGAACTGGCCCCGAATGCGGCGCCATTGGGACAACAGGCGGCGCATTCGGGCTTGTTTCAGCCTTGTTCGTTTTTCGTTTGTTCCATTGTTAAGCGTTTTCGTTAGTTGAAAGTTTCCGGTTATTTTAGATAGGAACTTAGACAAGTTCACTAAGTGTTTACTTGGTATTAGGATTCATTTAAGTGATTCCGATTTCGATTCCGACACACACAAGTTTACGAGACAAGTAAAGATAAGATCAATTCGAATTTAACTCAAAGATAGAGAATGCGATTTTCACCGGAAATAAGACGGTTGTCACATTCTCCCCGGGTTGAAAAGAATTTCGTCCCGAAATTTAGTTCGCCTCATCGGGGGAAGGAATCTCTGAATAGATGTGGATACTTCTGACGGATCTGGTCTTCACGTTCCCACGTGAATTCGTGACCTCGTCGGGAATTCCACTGAACCTTGACAATGAGGATACGAATCTGCTTGAGTTGTTTGACCTCTCGATCCACAACCTCAAGCTGTTCTTCGATAGAGTTGAGTTGGTTGTCGATCTGGACCTCGTCCAGTGGAATGACAATGGTCTCGTCCGATAAACACTTTTTCAAGTGCGAGACATGGAAGACGCTGTGAACGTTAGAAAGAGTCTGCGGAAGTTGGAGTCGATACGCCACTGGGCCGATTCGCTCAATTACCTCAAAGGGCCGGTGTACCTCGGGCTTAGCTTGCCGTGTATCCCGAAACGGACCACCCCTTTCCATGGCGATATTTCCAGAAGTACTCTATCGCCCACTTGGAATTCGAGGGGTTTCCTTCGGTTATCGGCATAGCTCTTCTGCCGAGTACGAGATGTCTTCAACCTATCTCGAATGGTAGTGATTTTGTCGATGGTTCCCTGGATGATATCGAGCCTTGTGAGTTGCCGATCGCCAGCTTCTAGCCAACAAAGCGGTGGCTGACACTCACGTCCGTGTAAGGCCTCGAATGGTGCGCACTTGATGCTAGTGTGGTAGTTGTTGATATAGGAGAACTCGACCTAGGGGAGGTGAGCGTCCCAACTTCCTTCGAAGTCAACTACACACGCCCTCAGCATCTCTTCAAGCGTTTGTATAGTCCGTTCACTCTGACCATTGGTATGAGGGTGGTATGCGGTGCTGAGGTCTAGTCGCGTCCCTAATGATTCCTGAAGGGCATTCCTAAAACGGGACGTGAGTCGACTATCCCTATCGGAGATGGTGGAGGGAGGTGTTCCGTGACGAGAGACGATCTCGTTGATGTGGATTTGAGCGAATTTCTCCATCGAGTGGTTTTCTCGTACCGGGAGGCGGATCTTGTCAAACGGTCCACGATGACCCGAATCGTGTGGTTACCTTTTGCCGTACGGGGCAATCTGGTGATGAAGTTCATGGAGATTTGTTCCCACTTCCACATGGGAATCTCTGGCTGATGAAGTAGACAGGAGGGCTTCTGATATTCCGCCTTGACCTTCGAGCAAGTAAGGCACTTAGCTACGTACAAGGCGATATCCTTCTTCATGCCCGACCACCATTAGTATTCCCGTAGATCCTTACACAACTTGTTGGATGCCGGGTGAATAGAGTATCGGGATCGGTGGCCCTCATCCAAAATAAGCTTACGAAGGTCTTCGACTCTCGGAATCCATGCTCGATTCTTGGAATAATGGATTCCGTCCGGTTCTTTGCCCAAAAAGGGAAACTGTATAATTCGGAGTATGTTCGGTCAATGGCCTAGCGATCCTTGAGGAAATTCTCAATGAATCTTCGATAGTAGCCAGCCAATCCTACGAATTTTCGGATTTCCGTAGGAGTCGTTGGGGCTTGCTATCTCTCAATCGTTTGATTTTGGCTAGGTCTACGTGAATTCCCTCCTAATCGATCGCTTGACTAAGGTAATGTACTTCCCGGAGTCAGAATTTACATTTCGGGAGTTCCACGTGTCACTTCTGATTCCCAAAGGAGTTCTAGAATGAGTTCCAGGTGTTTCGCGTGGTCTTGATTATTCCTTGAGTAGATGAGAATGTCGTCCATGAATACGATTACGAACTTGTCTAGTTATGGCCTACACACTCTGTTCATTAGGTCCATGAGCAGTGCTGGTGCGTTGGTCAGGCCAAATGACATGACAAGGAATTCGTAATGTCCGTAACGAGTTCGGAATGCGGTTTAGGGATGTCGGTCTCACTGACACGAACCTGATGATAACCTGGGCGGAGGTCGACCTTTGAGAAGTAAGAAGCATCCTGCAACTGTTCGAATAGATCGTCGATCCTCGGCGGTGGTTATCGGTTCTTGACGGTCAGCTTGTTAGGTTCATGATAATCGATGCACATACGGAAGGATTCGTCTTTCTTTTAAACAAAGAGGATTGGGCTCTCCAGGGGAACGAGCTTGGACGAATAAGGCCATGATCCGAGAGTTCCTGTAGCTGTTTCGACAGCTCTTGCAGTTTGGGTGGTGCTAGGAAATATGGGGTCTTGGCAACCGGTGCTGTGCCAGGAACGAGGTCTATTCGGAAGTCCACTTGTCGTTTTGGCGGTAGCCCAGGAAAATCCTCAGGAAAGACCTCTGGATGATCCTTGACTACGGGGATGTCTTGGACTCGACTTTCCTTAGGTTAACGTTCGACGTCATGAGCGAGGAATGCGTCGTAGTCCTTCTCGAGGTACTTGCGCATTTTTATGGAAGACACTATGCAAAGTTGTCGCCCAGGTTTGTCTCCCTGAACAACGAGAGTTTCATGGTCCGAAAGAGGGATACAAATGAGTCTGTCGAAACAGACGATCTCGACTCGAAAACGAGATGGCCAGTCCATTCCGACGATAACGTCAAAGCTTTTCAGCTCCATTGGAATTAAATCAATGGGGAAGGTTTTGTCAGATAGGCTTATGGAACATTCTAGGATTATATCTTTAGCTTCGAACTCCTGGCCGTTAGCGTATTCTACGGTGAAGCTATCCTTAATAATTTTAATCCTATGTAAAACCTAGATTACATCCCGTACGAGTTAGAATTACGTTTAGGTGTGTGATATTGATGTCAAATAATCCCCTACGTTACAATAGCATTAAGAATGTCTTAAGAATAGTATTTGAAGCCATTTAATCCATAAAAAACTCAATCAAATCAAATATACCATTTTAAAATCAAAACCCAAATTTGAATAACCTATAGGTACTTTCAAAAACTAATTTTACAACACCGTACCGTACAATTCCGTTTCTAATCCAAACTTCCACACTAGCCTAATAAACTTGAAAATTACCTATATCAACTATTTAAACCAATTTATACCAAATAAAACGCTTATTTTATTGTAAAACCTAGATTACATCCCGTACGAGTTAGAATTACGTTTAGGTGTGTGATATTGATGTCAAATAATCCCCTACGTTACAATAGCATTAAGAATGTCTTAAGAATAGTATTTGAAGCCATTTAATCCATAAAAAACTCAATCAAATCAAATATACCATTTTAAAATCAAAACCCAAATTTGAAAAACCCATAGGTACTTTCAAAAACTAATTTTACAACACCGTACCGTACAATTCCGTTTCTAATCCAAACTTCCACACTAGCCTAATAAACTTTAAAATTACCTATATCAACTATTCAAACCAATTTATACCTTATAAAACGCTTATTTTATTGTAAAAACCTAGATTACATCCCGTACGAGTTAGAATTACGTTTAGGTGTGTGATATTGATGTCAAATAATCCCCTACGTTACAATAGCATTAAGAATGTCTTAAGAATAGTATTTGAAGCCATTTAATCCATAAAAAACTCAATCAAATCAAATATACCATTTTAAAATCAAAACCCAAATTTGAAAAACCCATAGGTACTTTCAAAAACTAATTTTACAACACCGTACCGTACAATTCCGTTTCTAATCCAAACTTCCACACTACCCTAATAAACTTTAAAATTACCTATATCAACTATTCAAACCAATTTATACCTTATAAAACGCTTATTTTATTTTTTTAAATTACCTAGATTACATCCCGTACGAGTTAGAATTACGTTTAGGTGTGTGATATTGATGTCAAATAATCCCCTACGTTACAATAGCATTAAGAATGTCTTAAGAATAGTATTTGAAGCCATTTAATCCATAAAAAACTCAATCAAATCAAATATACCATTTTAAAATCAAAACCCAAATTTGAAAAACCCATAGGTACTTTCAAAAACTAATTTTACAACACCGTACCGTACAATTCCGTTTCTAATCCAAACTTCCACACTAGCCTAATAAACTTTAAAATTACCTATATCAACTATTCAAACCAATTTATACCCAATAAAACGCTTATTTTATTGTAAAACCTAGATTACATCCCGTACGAGTTAGAATTACGTTTAGGTGTGTGATATTGATGTCAAATAATCCCCTACGTTACAATAGCATTAAGAATGTCTTAAGAATAGTATTTGAAGCCATTTAATCCATAAAAAACTCAATCAAATCAAATATACCATTTTAAAATCAAAACCCAAATTTGAAAAACCCATAGGTACTTTCAAAAACTAATTTTACAACACCGTACCGTACAATTCCGTTTCTAATCCAAACTTCCACACTAGCCCTAATAAACTTTAAAATTACCTATATCAACTATTCAAACCAATTTATACCTATAAAACGCTTATTTTATTGTAAAACCTAGATTACATCCCGTACGAGTTAGAATTACGTTTAGGTGTGTGATATTGATGTCAAATAATCCCCTACGTTACAATAGCATTAAGAATGTCTTAAGAATAGTATTTGAAGCCATTTAATCCATAAAAAACTCAATCAAATCAAATATACCATTTTAAAATCAAAACCCAAATTTGAAAAACCCATAGGTACTTTCAAAAACTAATTTTACAACACCGTACCGTACAATTCCGTTTCTAATCCAAACTTCCACACTACCCTAATAAACTTTAAAATTACCTATATCAACTATTCAAACCAATTTATACCCAATAAAACGCTTATTTTATTGTAAAACCTAGATTACATCCCGTACGAGTTAGAATTACGTTTAGGTGTGTGATATTGATGTCAAATAATCCCCTACGTTACAATAGCATTAAGAATGTCTTAAGAATAGTATTTGAAGCCATTTCATCCATAAAAAACTCAATCAAATCAAATATACCATTTTAAAATCAAAACCCAAATTTGAAAAACCCATAGGTACTTTCAAAAACTAATTTTACAACACCGTACCGTACAATTCCGTTTCTAATCCAAACTTCCACACTACCCTAATAAACTTTAAAATTACCTATATCAACTATTCAAACCAATTTATACCCAATAAAACGCTTATTTTATTGTAAAACCTAGATTACATCCCGTACGAGTTAGAATTACGTTTAGGTGTGTGATATTGATGTCAAATAATCCCCTACGTTACAATAGCATTAAGAATGTCTTAAGAATAGTATTTGAAGCCATTTAATCCATAAAAAACTCAATCAAATCAAATATACCATTTTAAAATCAAAACCCAAATTTGAAAAACCCATAGGTACTTTCAAAAACTAATTTTACAACACCGTACCGTACAATTCCGTTTCTAATCCAAACTTCCACACTAGCCTAATAAACTTTAAAATTACCTATATCAACTATTCAAACCAATTTATACCCTATAAAACGCTTATTTTATTGTAAAACCTAGATTACATCCCGTACGAGTTAGAATTACGTTTAGGTGTGTGATATTGATGTCAAATAATCCCCTACGTTACAATAGCATTAAGAATGTCTTAAGAATAGTATTTGAAGCCATTTAATCCATAAAAAACTCAATCAAATCAAATATACCATTTTAAAATCAAAACCCAAATTTGAAAACCCATAGGTACTTTCAAAAACTAATTTTACAACACCGTACCGTACAATTCCGTTTCTAATCCAAACTTCCACACTAGCCTAATAAACTTGAAAATTACCTATATCAACTATTCAAACCAATTTATAACCAATAAAACGCTTATTTTATTGTAAAACCTAGATTACATCCCGTACGAGTTAGAATTACGTTTAGGTGTGTGATATTGATGTCAAATAATCCCCTACGTTACAATAGCATTAAGAATGTCTTAAGAATAGTATTTGAAGCCATTTAATCCATAAAAAACTCAATCAAATCAAATATACCATTTTAAAATCAAAACCCAAATTTGAAAAACCCATAGGTACTTTCAAAAACTAATTTTACAACACCGTACCGTACAATTCCGTTTCTAATCCAAACTTCCACACTAGCCTAATAAACTTTAAAATTACCTATATCAACTATTCAAACCAATTTATACCCAATAAAACGCTTATTTTATTGTAAAACCTAGATTACATCCCGTACGAGTTAGAATTACGTTTAGGTGTGTGATATTGATGTCAAATAATCCCCTACGTTACAATAGCATTAAGAATGTCTTAAGAATAGTATTTGAAGCCATTTAATCCATAAAAAACTCAATCAAATCAAATATACCATTTTAAAATCAAAACCCAAATTTGAAAAACCCATAGGTACTTTCAAAAACTAATTTTACAACACCGTACCGTACAATTCCGTTTCTAATCCAAACTTCCACACTAGCCTAATAAACTTTAAAATTACCTATATCAACTATTCAAACCAATTTATACCTAATAAAACGCTTATTTTATTGTAAAACCTAGATTACATCCCGTACGAGTTAGAATTACGTTTAGGTGTGTGATATTGATGTCAAATAATCCCCTACGTTACAATAGCATTAAGAATGTCTTAAGAATAGTATTTGAAGCCATTTAATCCATAAAAAACTCAATCAAATCAAATATACCATTTTAAAATCAAAACCCAAATTTGAAAAACCCATAGGTACTTTCAAAAACTAATTTTACAACACCGTACCGTACAATTCCGTTTCTAATCCAAACTTCCACACTAGCCTAATAAACTTTAAAATTACCTATATCAACTATTCAAACCAATTTATACCAATAAAACGCTTATTTTATTGTAAAACCTAGATTACATCCCGTACGAGTTAGAATTACGTTTAGGTGTGTGATATTGATGTCAAATAATCCCCTACGTTACAATAGCATTAAGAATGTCTTAAGAATAGTATTTGAAGCCATTTAATCCATAAAAAACTCAATCAAATCAAATATACCATTTTAAAATCAAAACCCAAATTTGAAAAACCCATAGGTACTTTCAAAAACTAATTTTACAACACCGTACCGTACAATTCCGTTTCTAATCCAAACTTCCACACTAGCCTAATAAACTTTAAAATTACCTATATCAACTATTCAAACCAATTTATACCCTATAAAACGCTTATTTTATTGTAAAACCTAGATTACATCCCGTACGAGTTAGAATTACGTTTAGGTGTGTGATATTGATGTCAAATAATCCCCTACGTTACAATAGCATTAAGAATGTCTTAAGAATAGTATTTGAAGCCATTTAATCCATAAAAAACTCAATCAAATCAAATATACCATTTTAAAATCAAAACCCAAATTTGAAAAACCCATAGGTACTTTCAAAAACTAATTTTACAACACCGTACCGTACAATTCCGTTTCTAATCCAAACTTCCACACTACCCTAATAAACTTTAAAATTACCTATATCAACTATTCAAACCAATTTATACCTCATAAAACGCTTATTTTATTGTAAAACCTAGATTACATCCCGTACGAGTTAGAATTACGTTTAGGTGTGTGATATTGATGTCAAATAATCCCCTACGTTACAATAGCATTAAGAATGTCTTAAGAATAGTATTTGAAGCCATTTAATCCATAAAAAACTCAATCAAATCAAATATACCATTTTAAAATCAAAACCCAAATTTGAAAAACCCATAGGTACTTTCAAAAACTAATTTTACAACACCGTACCGTACAATTCCGTTTCTAATCCAAACTTCCACACTAGCCTAATAAACTTTAAAATTACCTATATCAACTATTCAAACCAATTTATACCCAATAAAACTCTTATTTTATTGTAAAACCTAGATTACATCCCGTACGAGTTAGAATTACGTTTAGGTGTGTGATATTGATGTCAAATAATCCCCTACGTTACAATAGCATTAAGAATGTCTTAAGAATAGTATTTGAAGCCATTTAATCCATAAAAAACTCAATCAAATCAAATATACCATTTTAAAATCAAAACCCAAATTTGAAAAACCCAAAGGTACTTTCAAAAACTAATTTTACAACACCGTACCGTACAATTCCGTTTCTAATCCAAACTTCCACACTAGCCTAATAAACTTTAAAATTACCTATATCAACTATTCAAACCAATTTATACCCAATAAAACGCTTATTTTATTGTAAAACCTAGATTACATCCCGTACGAGTTAGAATTACGTTTAGGTGTGTGATATTGATGTCAAATAATCCCCTACGTTACAATAGCATTAAGAATGTCTTAAGAATAGTATTTGAAGCCATTTAATCCATAAAAAACTCAATCAAATCAAATATACCATTTTAAAATCAAAACCCAAATTTGAAAAACCCATAGGTACTTTCAAAAACTAATTTTACAACACCGTACCGTACAATTCCGTTTCTAATCCAAACTTCCACACTAGCCTAATAAACTTTAAAATTACCTATATCAACTATTCAAACCAATTTATACCCAATAAAACGCTTATTTTATTGTAAAACCTAGATTACATCCCGTACGAGTTAGGTGATATTGATGTCAAATAATCCCCTACGTTACAATAGCATTAAGAATGTCTTAAGAATAGTATTTGAAGCCATTTAATCCATAAAAAACTCAATCAAATCAAATATACCATTTTAAAATCAAAACCCAAATTTGAAAAACCCATAGGTACTTTCAAAAACTAATTTTACAACACCGTACCGTACAATTCCGTTTCTAATCCAAACTTCCACACTAGCCTAATAAACTTTAAAATTACCTATATCAACTATTCAAACCAATTTATAACCAATAAAACGCTTATTTTATTGTAAAACCTAGATTACATCCCGTACGAGTTAGAATTACGTTTAGGTGTGTGATATTGATGTCAAATAATCCCCTACGTTACAATAGCATTAAGAATGTCTTAAGAATAGTATTTGAAGCCATTTAATCCATAAAAAACTCAATCAAATCAAATATACCATTTTAAAATCAAAACCCAAATTTGAAAAACCCATAGGTACTTTC
>CAJVGC010000379.1:0-21182 GCA_910822075.1 Senecio squalidus
GAGATAAACTCTCTTTTCTTAATTCATTATCTAAACTTATTAAAACCCTAAACCATAAAGAACTATATATAAATATAAAACCCTAAAACATAACTTGAGGAAAAAGACAAATAATGAATATAAAAAGATAGATAATGACAATTAAAATTGTCATCTTTAACCCGTTATCTTTTCGAACGACCAAAACGTGACTTCACATGTTAACCAAAGAACCGACGGCCAAGCAGAGGAGTTAGAGGCATGAAGGCATACCAAATGATCCAGGGATGTTGTGATGAAAAGCAAACCACACCAAATAACGAACATAATTTCGATAAACCCTAAAAGGGTGCCCAAACGGGACTTCGAGATAAACTCTCTTTTCTTAATTCATTATCAAATTTGTTAACACCCTAAAACTAAATAACTATATAGAACTATAAAACCCTAAACATAACTTGAAGAAAAGACAAATAATGAATATAAAAAGATAGATAATGACAATTAAATTGCCATCTTTATTATCTTTTCGAACGACCAAAACGTGACTTCACATGTTAACCAAAGCACCGACGGCTAAGCCAGAGGAGTTGAGGCATGAAGGTATACGAAATAATGCTGGGATGTTGTGAATGAAAAGAAACCACACCAAATAACAAACAAAATTTCGATAAACCATAAAAGGGTGCCCAACGGGACTTCGAGATAAACTCTCTTTTCTTAATTCATTATCAAAACTTATTAAAACCCTAAACCTAAATAACTATATATAACTATAAAACCCTAAAAATAACTTGAAGGAAAAAGACAAATAATGATTATAAAAAGATAGATAATGACAATTAAAATTGTTATCTTTAACCCGTTATCTTTTTGAACGAACAAACGTGACTTCACATGTTAACCAAAGAACCGACGGCTAAGCCAGAGGAGTTGAAGGCGTGATGGCATACCAAATGATCCAGGGATGTTGTGAATGAAAAGAAACCACACCAAATAACGAACAAAATTTCGATAAACCGTGCCCAAACGGGACTTCAAGATAAACTCTCTTTTCTTAATTCATTATCAAAACTTATTAAAATCCTAAACCTAAATAACTATATATAACAATAAAACCCTAAAATATAACTTGAAGAAAAATGCAAATAATGAATATAAAAAGATAGATAATGACAATTAAAATTGTCATCTTTAACCCGTTATCTTTTCGAACGACCAAACGTGACTTCACATGTTAACCAAAGAACCGACTACTAAGCCAGAGGAGTTGGAGGCCTGAAGGCATACCAAATGATGCAAGGATGTTGTGAATGAAAAGAAACCACACCAAATAACAAACAAAATTTCGATAACCCTAAAAGGGTGCCCAAACGGGACTTCGAGATAAACTCTATTTTCTTAATTCATTATCAAACTTATTAAAACTCTAAACCTAAATAAGTATATATAACTATAAAACCCTAAAACATAACTTGAAGAAAAAGACAAATAATGAATATAAAAAGATAGATAATGACATCTTTAACCCGTATCTTTTCGAAGGACCAAAACGTGACTTCACATGTTGACCAAAGAACCGACGACTAAGCCAGGGGAGTTGGAGGCCTGAAGGCATACCAAATGATGCAAGGATGTTGTGAATGAAAAGAAACCACACCAAATAACAAAAAGAATTTCGATAAACCCTAAAAGGGTGCCCAAACGGACTTCGAGATAAACTCTCTTTTCTTAATTCACTATCAAAACTTATTAAAACCTAAACCTAAAGAACTATATATAACTATAAAACCCTAAAAAGTAACTTGAGTAAAAAGACAAATATGAATATAAAAAGATAGATAATGACAATTAAAATTGTCATCTTTAACCCGTTATCTTTTCGAACGACCAAAACGTGACTTCACATGTTAACCAAAGAACCGACGTCTAAGCCAGAGGAGTGGAGGCCTGAAGGCATACCAAATGATCCAGGGATGTTGTGAATGAAAGAACCACACCAAATAACAAACAGAATCTCGAGGCGTCCAAACGGGACTTCGAGATAAACTCTCTTTTCTTAATTCGTTATCAAAACTTATTAAAACCCTAAAACTAAATAACTATATATAACTATAAAACCATAAAACATAACTTGAAGAAAAAGACAAATAATGAATATAAAAAGATAGATAATGACAATTAAAATTGTCATCTTTAACCCGTTATCTTTTCGATTGACCAAAACGTGACTTCACATGTTAACCAAAGAACCGAAGGCTAAGCCAGAGAAGTTGAAGGCCTGAAGGCATACCAAATGATGCAGGAATGTTGTGAATGAAAAGAAACCACACAAAATAACAAAAAGAATTTCGATAAACCCTAAAAGGGTGCCCAAACGGGACTTTGAGATAAACTCTCTTTTCTTAATTCATTATCTAAACTTATTAAAACCCTAAACCTAAAGAACTATATATAAATATAAAACCCTAAAACATAACTTGAGGAAAAAGACAAATAATGAATATAAAAAGATAGATAATAATTAAAATTGTCATCTTTAACCCGTTATCTTTTCGAACGACCAAAACGTGACTTCACATGTTAACCAAAGAACCGACGGCCAAGCCAGAGGAGTTAGAGGCATGAAGGCATACCAAATGATCCAGGGATGTTGTGAATGAAAAGAAACCACACCAAATAACGAACATAATTTCGATAAACCCTAAAAGGGTGCCCAAACGGGACTTCGAGATAAACTCTCTTTTCTTAATTCATTATCAAAATTTGTTAACACCCTAAAACTAAATAACTATATATAACTATAAAACCCTAAAACATAACTTGAAGAAAAAGACAAATAATGAATATAAAAAGATAGATAATGACAATTAAAATTGCCATCTTTAACCTGTTATCTTTTCGAACGACCAAAACGTGACTTCACATGTTAACCAAAGCACCGACGGCTAAGCCAGAGGAGTTGAGGCATGAAGGTATACGAAATAATGCTGGGATGTTGTGAATGAAAAGAAACCACACCAAATAACAAACAAAATTTCGATAAACCCTAAAAGGGTGCCCAAACGGGACTTCGAGATAAACTCTCTTTTCTTAATTCATTATCAAAACTTATTAAAACCCTAAACCTAAATAACTATATATAACTATAAAACCCTAAAAATAACTTGAAGAAAAAGACAAATAATGATTATAAAAAGATAGATAATGACAATTAAAATTGTTATCTTTAACCCGTTATCTTTTTGAACGAACAAAACGTGACTTCACATGTTAACCAAAGAACCGACGGCTAAGCCAGAGGAGTTGAAGGCGTGATGGCATACCAAATGATCCAGGGATGTTGTGAATGAAAAGAAACCACACCAAATAACGAACAAAATTTCGATAAACCCTAAAAGGGTGCCCAAACGGGACTTCAAGATAAACTCTCTTTTCTTAATTCATTATCAAAACTTATTAAAATCCTAAACCTAAATAACTATATATAACAATAAAACCCTAAAATATAACTTGAAGAAAAATGCAAATGAATATAAAAAGATAGATAATGACAATTAAAATTGTCATCTTTAACCCGTTATCTTTTCGAACGACCAAAACGTGACTTCACATGTTAACCAAAGAACCGACTACTAAGCCAGAGGAGTTGGAGGCCTGAAGGCATACCAAATGATGCAAGGATGTTGTGAATGAAAAGAAACCACACCAAATAACAAACAAAATTTCGATAAACCCTAAAAGGGTGCCCAAACGGGACTTCGAGATAAACTCTATTTTCTTAATTCATTATCAAAACTTATTAAAACTCTAAACCTAAATAAGTATATATAACTATAAAACCCTAAAACATAACTTGAAGAAAAAGACAAATAATGAATATAAAAAGATAGATAATGACAATTAAAATTGTCATCTTTAACCCGTTATCTTTTCGAACAACCAAAATGCGACTTCACATGTTAACCAAAGAACCGACGGCTAAGGCAGAGGAGTTGGAGGCTTGAAGGCTGTTTAAGCAACGGCTGACGTGCTAAACGATTTGGGGGTGTTGGCTAATCGATACGAACTCCTGCTAGGGCAGTGCAAACCTACCAAGCTCTTGGCGAGCCTAAGGTGACATATGATTAGCGTTAGTGACGTAAGAGAGTGGGAAAACTTCTCTTGAACGTGTGTGTGTGTGTGTGTTATGCAAAAAATTGATAACTGATCCCCTCTTACAATGACCAAAGGGTATTTATAGGCCTGAAGTTAGGGTTTCCATTTATGGGCCGCAGCCCATGATTACGCTCATGGGCCGTCACTTTACGACCCATAAATGGGTAAGTGACGTAAGCATGCGTGCTCGTGACGTCAGGTCAACTTAAGTCAATAGCCTGGAGCGACCGAGTAGAAAAGAGTACCGGGTAGGACTTAGGATGTACCGGGTAGGCAAGGCACGTTTCCGGATAGAGCCAGGAACGTTAGCGCGTAGGCCAGGCACGTTACCGGGTGAAGCCTAGGCAGTTACCGGGTAGAGGTCTAGGGTGTACTTGGTCAGTCCGGGTAGAGCCTCGGCGGTTTGGGGCTTGTTTTGTACCGGGCAGGGCCTAGGCGGTACAAGTCTTGGTGGGGCTCCTTACCCCGGTAACTGGGCAGGGCCATAGCGGTAGTGTCCGGTGTGACTTAGTGTTACCTCGAGGGCGGGGATCCTTACCCCGGTAACGGGGCATGGCCATAGCGGAAATGTCCGGTGACTTAGTGTTACCTCGAGGGCGGGGCTCCTTACTCCGGTTACTGGGCAAGGCCATAGCGGAAGCGTCCGGGGTGATCCGCGACTTAGGCTTGGTGGGGCATGTTTTCTCGTTCATGTGGCCTAGCCAGCCCGGTAACGAAAGGGGGTATGAACCGGGTAGGGAATCCGCGTAGTAATTGTGTTTGAGTCGTTTTCGGTTGTCGGACCACATACCTCAATAGCCCCCCCAAGTTTGATTTTTGTTAAATTTTTCGAAAAATTTTTCAAAATTTCAAAACTTTAACACTTTTCACCTTCCCTCCAAGATTTTTCTATAATATCCTCCATTCCTTTTTTACTTTCCATTTACCCTCCTTCTCTTTTTCTCTCTACACTTTGGTTTCCATTGTATAACCCAAGAACATCAATTACCTAAGAAAACAAATCACCCAAGAACAAATCGCCAATTACCAATTATACCACCACCAATTGCAGCGGCGGCGGATTACGGCGGTAGACGGCGACAGACTTCGGTGGTCGACGGCGGTGGTGGTTTTCTCCGGCGCGTTTTTCCGGCGGTTTATAGGTGTTTGGTGGTGAGCTTGCTTTAATCTTTAAGGTGTGTTCTTGATTTTGAAATTTTGTTTTGTTCTTTTTGATCTTTGCAAAATAATTTACAAAGTTGCCATAGTGTTTGTTTTGTCTCTTAGCCACATATGTGTTTAGGTTAACTATTTCCCTATTTTGTATGTTATCATTACCAAACAAGAATGGAGTATTTGAGAGTATAGCTTATTCTTGGAAGGAATTTAGGAGGGTCGTAGCTAGACTTTTATTCCTTGTTAGGCGTGAACTTTATTCCTTGTAGGTATTTTCCTTGTTGGTTACGTCGTAAGAAAATGTCATTCCTGGGAGGAATTGCCTTTTAGTAACGCCGTAGGAGAATGTCTCTCCTAGGAAGAATTTTCTGGGAGGAATTTCCTTTTGGTAACGCCGTAGGAGAATGTCCCTCCTAGGAAGAATTTTCTGGGAGGAATTTCCTTTTAGCAGCGCCGTATGAGGACGTCTCTCCTAAGAGGAATTTCTTGGGAGGATTTTTGTCTGTCCTTGACACTTATTACTTTGTATTTATTATTATTTTTTATATTGCTAACACTCTCTCTTTTTTGTTGTTTGCTAGGTGTGTTAGCTATTTAGAATGTCTGATCTCTCTCCCTCCGAGGGGAATGGGAGATCTCCTCTTGTAGAGCCGCATACGGTTGAGGATTATCCATGTGATTTTACTCAGGCCCAGCTAGATGTTCTTCGGAATACTAAGTTTTTGGGCTTGAATCGTTACAGGACGAAACTTCCTGGTCCGAATGACCGAGCGTGTTCTCCCCCTGCTGGGTACGTAGCCTGTTATAGTGAATACTTTTAATCGGGTGTTTGAGGTTTCCCCCTTCTCGCTATTTCTTGGACGTAGTTAAACACTACGGGGTTGGGTTTTCTCAGTTGGGTCCGCTCACTATTTGGAGGATTATGGCCTTCCAGATGCTTCAGCATGCTTTAGGTAGACAGCTTTCTATAGAGTTATTTAGGCTTACTTTTTCGTTGGTGAAGAAACAGAGCTGGTTTGGCTGTAAACCTATGGTTAATACTAAGAAAGTTTTCGTTGGCTTCCCTGATAGTTTGAGGAAATGGCGATTTAACTTCTTTTTTGTAGAGGATTCCTTTATTCCCCCTGAGTATGAGTCTCTTCGTGGGCGGATTGATTTTATCGCTAATCGTGCTCGGATTAAGCCCGATGGTACCCCGCATGCAAGTGAGTATACGACTTTACTTAATAATGTTATTGGGGATATGCAGATTCAGTATCAGAGGTACTCGACGAGTATCCTATCGAGGGGGGGGGGGGGTTTATGTGTTTATAAGAGAGCACCGTGTGTGCCGCTGATTTTTAGGGCCGGTCGTGATGGGAAGCGAAGAGGGAAATGTATGTTTTTCTCTCTTTTTTTCCTCTTTATCTAGCTTTTTTGAGTTATTTAACTCTTTCTTGCTTGCTTCGTTGTATCGCAGTTTTGAGTTTGTTGGAGGCCATGGTTGCCCCTAAGGATGTTGATTTGATTGCGAGAGGTGTTCCACCTGAGGATGTGCAGAGACTTAGAGGTAAGGGGGATTTGGATAAGTTGGTTATTAACGTAGCTGGAGAGGATGTGGTTGAGACTGACGATGCTGATGATTCGATGTCTCCTATTATTGGCGAAGGTATACTTCATGGTGCGGTAGTTGTAGACTCATATATGTTGGGTTTTGTTTATATTGGCTTTCCTTAGCAGGAGATGATATTGCGGCGAGGATGTTGAGGGAGAGGATGTTGAGGCAGAGGATGTTGAGGTCGTTGTAGCAGAGGATGCTGAGGCTGAGGATTTGTCCGTAGATGATGTTGGGGATGAGACCCTTGCTGAGCTAGCCCCACCAGACGACCTTGGGACTGTACCTCTTGTGTGCATGGAAGGGTCTGATGACGACCCCGATTCCTTGCTTATTTCATCTCCCCGAGGTGGCGGTGAGTATTGTTTATTTAGTTTGGCTATACTGTTTATAACTTTGCCATGGCTAATTCTTTGTTGCTTTTGTGCAGGTTCTCGGAAAAGGCCTGCCAACGGTGGTGTGCAGGGGAGGCCCCCAAGAGAGGCCAAAGGGGAAAGGAGGGTTCGAGCCTTCCGTCAGGGAGCGGGGAAGACCCTCCATTCAATCTCAGGTTCATTTGCTTCCGTTTCGAGTGGTGCTACCACATCTTTTGCTGGTACGCATGTTGGTGAGGGCTCCTCTATGGCGGGGATGAATACCTCGACTTCTGTTGTAAATTCTCCGTTTCGCCCGCCCTGCTTTCCAGCTGGCGCGTTTAGGCTGCCCGCTCATGGTAAGTTAGTTTTATATTGTTATTGGTTGTTATTTTGTAGCTGACTCCTTTGTCTTTTGCAGGTCCTAGCATGGAGTTTTCTCATTCTGTGGAGCGTCCTCCTCGCACTATCGAGCCAGTGCGGTTTGAGGGGGACTTCATCTCTGAGGCTGCTCGAGCCTATTTGGGTGCTTCGGAGAAGTACAGCCTTACTGATGTCTATGACATGGCTGCAACATCTACGTACAACGCTTATTTGGATACTTGGGTGGCGAGGCAGCGGACTATTCTCTATCATCAAGATAGAGATCTTAGGCTTGCTTCTCTAAGTGAGCAGTTAGGGCAGGGACGAGAGGTTGCTCGTGCCTCGGAGGAGAGGGCTGTGATGGCAGAGGAGAGGGCTAGGGTAGCCGAGAAAGAGGCTAGGGTAGCCAAGGAGGAGGCGAGGGTAGCCAAGGAGGAGGCTAGGGTAGCCAAGGAGGCTTTGGTTAGGGGGGAGAGGAGAAGGATAGGGCTCTCACCCGTGTTCAGGAGTTAGAGGCTGATGTACAGTCTAACCATGAGACTGCTCATGGTATAGAGGAGGCTTTAACGGGTTGTGTTGTGGAGAAGAGGGATTTGATTAGTTCTTTGCCGCATATTTTTAGGGCCGTGCATGCTCATCCTCAGTTTTTAGATGCGGTGACTCAATTTAACACCGCGGCCCGTGGTTATGGGAGGCATGAGGCTAGTGCGGTGCTCAAAGGGGTATTCCCTGAGATATCTGATGATGATGCTGTCTTTAGAAAGTATCATAATCCGACTGCGATGGACCTGCTTAAAGAGCAGAATCAGGCCTTTAAGCGTCATGACTACCCTATCATGCTTCAAGTTGCGGCTGACCCCAACTTGAATGCGAAGGGTATTCTGAAGATGATCAAGGAGGATGCGGTGCTAGAGCGACAGAGGTAGAGGGAAAAATAGTGTCTTCTATCTTGTCCCATTTTGTTTATCTTTTTTCTTTTTGTGAGGCATGAGATGAATTGATGTATTTGTGGCGTTGCCTCTTTTTATTATTGAGGCTATGTATGATGTACTTATGGTGTTGCTATTTTTTTTTTTTTGAGACTATGTATGATGTACTTAGGGGTTGCGATGGCAACTCTTTTTGTTATGACTGTGCCATATTTTTAGTTGTTATTTTCTTGTTTTTTGCATGCATATATTTTTGTGTACTCGCGAGGTCGCTTCCGTAGGAAGTGCTTACCCTTTCTCCAATGGAGTTGAGGGTGGATAGGTGTGTGTTTGCCAAGTAAGCCATGAATTTCTTTGTATCATACATAGACATAATATATAAATTGTAACTTATAAGACAAGTGTTTGAAGTAAAAGCTGTACTCATTGAATTAAAGATAGTTTGGAATACAAAATATGGATCTGATCATTACATGTAGGTATTTGATCAGTCCTTACATAGCCCTTTGGGCACATGATTTTCTAGGCGTAGCATTTTTTCAAGTTCATTGCGTTCCAAGTCCTAGGGATAGGGCATCCTGCTAGGTCAGAGAGGGTATAGGCACCGCTCTCACTTGCCTCTTCCACCTTGTAGGGGCCTTCTGATATCGCTCATTTATACGAATATTTTATCGCGATATTTATTATGTTTCGAGTCCAAAACGTAATGGAAAGACCCTTTTTATGCTTATGTTTGTGTAAAGTTGTGTTTTAGGTTGTTAGACGTAATTGGAGTAAAAGAGGTGGATTTTTGGACTCAAAAGTGCAAAGGAAAATCAAAGTTGAAGAATTTAAGAAGAATGAGCCGCAATGCTATAGATGGGAAACGCATCAGACTACGGAAGTCGGAATGCGCCGCATTCCTACCTATTGCGGCGCATTCCGATGGCTGGCAGTTACTTTTCAGTTTTTAATTACTAGTGAAGTGGAAAGTGAAGAGGTTAATTGTTATTGCTTAAGAGGGACGTGGGTACACACAAAAATATCATCTTTCACTTTACCAATCTCAGTCTTATCATATTTTTGGAAATCATTTGAAGAATCAAAGCAAGGCACAATCATAATTTCGAGTTTTTTGTTGAACAATCGTTATTTTCACTTATTACTTAGTTACTTGGAGACTTTTGCAACTTGTTACTTCCAGTTTGGTATTGGACTATTTCTCTATTTTTCATTGCAATCAAATTATGTCTTTCATTTATATGATTTGTTTCGTTATCGTTATGAGTAACTAATTTCCCTAAACGTTTGCTTGGATTTGAGATCGTTTGGGTGTTAGATTTTGGGTATGAAATTAGGTTGATGTGTAGTGGTTAATCGGGGATCCGTTTGGGTTAAAACTTAAATTATATTGTTAGAATTGTTTATATTTTATTTGGTAATCTAAAAACGGGTATTCGAAAGGTATCCGTAATTTTTACTAAAATAGGAACGAAATAATCGGCCGGTCTATAGTTGATTAAGAGTTAGCGGTATTCGAAAGGAATCGCTAACAACAATTTAAACAAGTAAGTATTAACACAAACGCTAGTTAATAAATTAAGAGAAATCGGTTTATTGGTTAGTAAGCTATTCGAAAGGAAGCTTATAGATTAATTCTCACACATCGGCTTGAAACTTTATGCACAATTACTTGAGGTGTTAACTATATTCGAAAGGAATAGTTGCATGGTTAGGTAATTGGAGAAATCCGGTATTCGAAAGGAACTCATGATTTTGTATTAGAAGTTTTTCGACATTTTCATACCTAGGAAATACCACACATTCGTAAACGGTCCAAGCAAGCGTCTCTTATCCATATTTGAATTATAAAAGTATTTTAGTCGTTAGTATAATTAAGTCTTCTTAAGACCAAAAACCCACATTGTTACTTGTTATTTTGAAACTAAAATTCTCGATTATAAATAGTCCCTGTGTTCGAACCGATATTTGCCTATACTATTTTACAACCGATAAGGGTACACTGCCCCGTGTAGTAATCTAGTAAAAGTTTATTTTCGGAAAACTAGATTTTTCACATCAAGTTTTTGGCGCAGCTGCCGGGGACTTGATTTAGTTGAGATTTTAGTTTTAATTTGTTTTGAATATTTTTCACGGTATTTTCTTGTTTGTGTTGTGATTATCAGGTTATTGTTAGTGGATGTTTACGAGGTCCCAAGGGAAGCAAGTAAACAACCCTCTTTCTGACCCGGAAAGACTTTTGAGACGAAGAGGATTTGGAGCAGTTGTTTATAGTGAGAACAAATCTACGAAGGAGGAAGAAGTAGTTTTTGAGGAGAAGAATTTTGAAATGGCGGATAACGGAGGAGACAATGGAAATGGAGCTGTTATCCAACCCAACCCATTTGATGAACCCATGATAAACCGAAACCGAACCGTACCACTCACGAGAGGTTCGACGATTATTCCACCAAACGTGGGGAATAACTTTTCCGTCAAAGGACACCACCACAAGATGATCCAAGAGAATGCATTTGACGGAAATTCCAAGGCTGATCCACACAAAAATATTGCCACATTTACCGAAATATGCAAGATATTTAAGTATGGAGAGGGTTTGGAGGAAGGAGTGATGCTCAGTTTGTTCCCATCGTCATTGAGGGGAGAAGCAAGAACATGGTTTTACGAGCTAGAGCCGGAGTCAATCGAGACTTGGGACGAAATGCGTGAGTTGTTTGTGACCCGTTTTTTTCCCACCGATCTTGGGTAGGAAACTTTGAATCAAATAAGGAGTTTCTACCAATATGATAATGAGACTACAACCGATGCGTGGGTTAGGCTCAAGGATTTGTTACGGAATTGTCACGGGCACAATTTAGATAGGGAACAAATCGTGGATATATTTTACCATGGGCTAGACAACCGGTCTCAACACGATCTAGACTTAGCGGGTGGTGGAAATTTCCTTTACAAATCACCAAATGATGCTCATAGGATGATGGAGGACCAAGTACAAGCGGGAATCGCGAGGGATCGAGTGAATAAAAACAGAAAAGTACGGTGGTCGGTGAATCAAGTTGAAGAATCGAGTAGTGGTGGAAGTAGTGAGATAGTGAATGAAATAAAATCTTTGGGGGATGAAATGAAGAATCGGTTGGGACGTTTAGAGAAAGATGTCCATTTGGTTAGGAACGGATGTGGGAAATGTGGAGGAACTCATTACACGGAAGAATGTGAACCGAAAACTGAGGAAGTAAACTATGCCAACTACGGTTACCAAAACCGTAGTAATTACCAAAATCGTTCGCAAGAAGGAGGAAATAGCGGGTATGGTAATCAGAATCGGGGTAATAGGAATGAGGCGCGTTTTCAACCCAACCAATCGAAACCGAGGGAGGAGAATGAAGATTCGAGCTTCAAAGAGATGATGAAAGATTTCGTTTACACACAAAAGGCCACAAATGATTTGTTAGAAAATCCGATGAAGGGATTTAATGAAAAACTTGAACAAAATCAGCGGAACACTCAGGCGAACATGCAAGATCTAGAGCGGAAATTCGAAAGACTAAACGATAGATTTTCAAACCGACCAACGGGTCAAATGCCGAGTTCAACCCAACCCAACCCGAGACCAAATCAAAGCAACAATGGAGGATCATCGAATCAAGGGGCAAGATACACACCACCGCATAACCGGGATGAACATGTGAATGCCATAGAGACTAGGTCGGGTCTTAAGTATGGGGGAAAGGGAGAAAACGAGTTGAACAAGAAGAAAAATCAAAACGGAGCTGTAGCACAAGAGAATGCGCCGCATTCAGAGGGAATGCGCCGCATTCCGACTTCCGTGGCTGACTCAAATGTTAATGCTTTACCTGATGCGACTCCAGACCCTTGGAATGCGCCGCAATGAGCCTGTTGACAGTGATTCCGATGACGAAGAGGAGATTGAGATGGAGAGTCGACCTGGGAAGGAATCAATGGTTCCTAACAAAGAAAAGGAGTCTGAAACTGAAGTCAAGGGAGCATACAAGCCGCATATTCCATATCCACAACGGCTTAGGAAGGAGAAAAAAAGAGAACAATATGGGAAGTTTATTGAGTTAATGAAAACCGTTAAAATTAACGTTCCTTTAGTTGATCTCATTTCAGGTATGCCCAACTATGCCAAGTTCATGAAGGAGTTAGTAAGCGGTAAAGGAGATCACATGGAGAAGATAACCGCATTCCTTAATGCCGAATGTTCGGCCATTGTGAAGAGGTCGATTCCACCCAAGCTTGAAGACCCAGGATGTTTCTTACTTACTTGCACTTTTAACGATAAATTTACTTTTAGTGCATTAGCGGATCTAGGGGCAAGCATTAATTTAATGCCTAACTCTATTTACACTAAACTTTCCTCGGGTGCTTTAACACCGACCCGAATGAGCATAAGATTGGCCGATCGATCTTATGAATACCCATTGGGTATTGCGGAAAACATGCTTATACGGGTTGGGGAATTTTTATATCCGGTAGACTTTGTAATTCTTGAGATGGAGGAGGATGAAAAAGTTCCTCTCATCTTAGGAAGACCCTTTCTAAATACCGCGGATGCTATCATCCGTGTTAGGGATACATAAATATCATTGGGTTTGGGTAACGAAAGGGCCACATTTTCTTTAAATCAGGCTATGAAACATTCTTATTCAACTGACGAATCTTGTTTTAAAATTGATGTCATAGATGATGCAGATTATGATTTAGACTGGGAAGGAATCCTCGAGGAAGAAGCGGAAATGGAAATGATGAATGCGATCGGGAAAGAAGAGATTGAAACAAAGGAGATGGATGAAGTAAAGGAGTTGGTGATGGATGATGGAGTGAGGATCAAAACTTCAATTGAAGATCCTCCAAAAGACTTAGAGCTGAAGCAATTACCCAACCACCTCGAGTACGCATTTTTAGAGGGTAATTCTAGTCTTCCCATTATTATCTCGTCTTCACTTTTGGAAGACGAGAAAGTCAGATTATTAACTGTCCTTAAAAGCCATAAAAAGGCTTTCGCTTGGCGCATCTCGGATATTCCGGGAATTAGTTCGGATTTTTGTAAACACAAAATTAACTTTTTGGATGATATAAAACCCGTTGTTCAAGAGACTAAACCCGAACATGCAAGATGTGGTCAAGAAGGAAGTAGTTAAACTTTTGGATGCAGGAATCATTTACCCGATATCGGATAGCCCTTGGGTTAGTCCGGTACATTGTGTACCAAAGAAAGGGGGAATGACGGTTGTGATGAATGAAAAGAACGAGTTGGTTCCCACGAGAACAGTGACGGGTTGGCGGGTATGCATAGATTACCGGAGATTGAACGAAGCCACAAGGAAGGATCATTTCCCATTACCCTTCATGGACCAAATGATCGAACGTTTGGCCGGGAATGAATACTATTGTTTTCTCGATGGTTTCTCGGGATACTTTCAAATTCCAATTGACCCCGAGGACCAAGAGAAAACAACCTTCACTTGTCCTTTTGGAACCTTTGCGTATAGAAGAATGCCGTTTGGGTTATGCAATGCACCCGGAACGTTTCAAATGTGTATGATTGTGATTTTTCAGGATATGATAGAGAATTTGATGTGAAAAATGTAGTTTTCCGAAAATTAACTTTTACTAGATTGCTACACGGGAAGTGTACCCTTGTCGGTTGCAAAATAGTATCGGTAAATATCGGGTTCGAACACAGGGACTATTTATAATTGAGAGTTTTAGTTTTAAGTAACACGTAACAAATTGGTTTTTAGTCTTAAGAAGACTTGCTTATATTAACGGTAAAAATACTCTTGATTTCAAATATGGATAAAAAGACGCTTGCTCGGACCGTTTACGAATGTGTGTTATTTCCTAGGTGTGAAAATGTTGATAAACTTCTAATGTAAAATCCTAAGTTCCTTTCGAATACCGTTAACACCTCAAATAATTGTGCATAAAGTTTCAAGCCGATGTGTGATAATTAATCTATAAGCTTCCTTTCGAATAGCTTACTAACTCCTAAACCGATTTCTCTTAATTTAGTAGCTAGCGTTCGTGTTAATACCTACTTGTTTAAATTGTTGTTAATGATTCCTTTCGAATACCACTAACTTATAATCAACTAAAGACCGGCCGATTAATTCGTTCCTATTTTAGTAAAAATTACGGATTCCTTTCGAATACCCGTTTTTAGATTACCAAACAAGAGTATAAACAATTTTAACAATATAATTAAGATATTAACCCAAACGGATCCCCGATTAACCTCTACACATCAATCTAATTTCACACCCAAAATCTAACACACAAACGATCACAAATCCAAGCAAACGTTTAAGGAAATTAGCTACTCATAATCATAACGAAACTAATCAAATATATGAAAGACATGATTCAATTGCAATGAAAAATAGGTAAAAGTTCAATACCAATTGTAAGTAACAAGTTCCCAAAAATTCTCCAAGTAACTAAACGAAATTGAAATTGACGATTGTTTGATGAAATATGAAATTAACGATTGTTCCAAGCGAAAGTAATGCTTCCAATGTGATGATAATACTCAAATTGTGATGAAAAAGATGATAGAATACTGCTTCACACGTCTATATTTGATAGTGTTAGGATAGACTTTTGGTGTTCCATGATTAGCATTAAAAACTGCCAAGTAACTGCCAGCGTCGAGATTGCGCCGCCCATGGCCTGAATGCGCCGCATTCTGTCTTCCGAGCTGAATGCTTTATCTTGCTTGCTCCAATGCGTCGCCTGTCCCACTTGGCTTTCTCCATTTTCATTTTAAAGTCCAAAACCTCATTCCTTTTGCTCCAAAAACACCTAACTCAACCTAAAACATAACTTTACAAAAACATAAGCATAAACGGGCCTTTCCATTACGTTTGGGACTCAAAACACAATGAATATCGCGATAAAATACTAGTATAAATGAGCGATATCAAACCCCCCATACTTAAGCATTTGCTTGTCCCTAAGCAAATCCGACTCAAACCTACTATCAAGTTTACAAAACATACAACTTAAGAAAAGATAAGGAATCACGGGCTCAAACATTTAACTAAATTCCGGTGTTAGAAATTAAAAATATGCGTGAAATTGCTAGATCGTAAAACCGACTACAAACATCCAAAGCTACTAAATTACTTAAGTAAACAAAAACCGCAATTTTCTAATGTTAATTCCTACTTCATCCCCTAGTTATGATATGTCTAAATAATCACCCCTTTTCCCTCACTCTCCAACCGAAGTTGAAGCGATCAACCTTTACAGCCGACCCCTATACCGCCTTGCTTTCGGGGGAACCCTTAAAATATCACTAAGCATTTTTTACGATTGAGTACTTCTTTCTTGAGAATTAATTGGTTAGTCTTCATCTTTTTCTTTTCCTCTCACTTTTGTTCACTTCAAATATTATAGATTTGTGTTTATATATTTTCTTTGAAGTGAACGGGTATAACGGGATTTGAGTCTTCGTTATAGTGATGATCAATTTCTATTTTGTCGACGGGAAAGACCTATGGCCTTTTTCTTCGCCTCTAATTCTCCAAGGGCTTAAGTGATACTAGGATTCCCCAACTACCCCCGAAAGGGTGCAAGGACTACAAGGGCTCGGTACTAAGGATATCTAGTGATTATCTAGATTTTTGATTTTTCGGGGAAACTTAAGGAACTAAAACTAGAAAACCTAAATTTTTATTTACAAGTATTTTATTAACTAAAGATGTTCCTAAACAATTTCACGTTAAAGTACCGAAATTAAGTTAAATATACAAGCCCCTATCATCTTCCCTAACTACATTTAAGCGTTTTTTTTTTTTTTTTTTTTTTTTTTTTTTTTAGAAACTGAATGACTCAAATGGGACTAAAATAAACGTAATGGATATAGGGGATAAAATTAACTAATTTCCCGTCCCCCCCCATACTTAAACAACACATTGTCCCTAATGTGTTCCATCGCAAAGAAAAACTAACTAAACTAAACTAAGGGAAATTAAGATAAAAATAAAAATACAAAAAGAAAATAAAGAAAGAAAAGAAAAAAAAAACCGTGCGAGTTGCTTTGAGTGTTGCATGATTTCCGAACTCTACTCCGCACGTGCTGAACTTAATGCCAGACTTGTTATGGTACACATCACAAAAACAAACGAGTTAATTAGCACAAAAAATAAAAATCCTAAACAAGTAAAAATAAAATAGTTCCAAACACGACCAACACAAACGAAAAGTAAAATAGTTTAACATCAAATAGTACAATAACAAACAAGCCAACAAACGGCTTCCTTCTCTTCATTCTTCTTCTTCGGGAGGAGGTAGAGGGGCGTACAACGATGGTGGGTTATAAGCAGTCCACCCACTCGAAGACCCCGGGACATTCGGATGGTAATGCTGCTCTGTCAAATAGTCCCATGCTGACTGGTACCTTTCCATGTGGTAACGAGTGTATTCCCCCAATCGGTTAATTTCCCGTCTAGTCCGATCCGCCTCCGTCCTCATGTGGGACCAGTCATTCCTCGAATCATCCACTTGCCTCCCGATTCGATACACCTCCTCCATCATCGGGTGGAAGTCGAAAGGGCTAAGTGGTGGTGGTGGTGCTGCTCCCTCACTGTTCTCGTTCCCCGCATCTTCCTCATTTGCTTCCTCGTCTCCTTCATCCTCTTCAACCTGCACATGTCCAACATAAACTCTATTTGCTGTCACAATTTCAGCTCTAAACAAATCATTCATCGTTATCACTTTCCGACCCACTGGTAGACTACACTACCTAATCCCCGCTGCTGTTATCACACCAAGATTTTTCGCTATCCTAGTAATGAAATGCCCACAAACCATTGGCCCCGCCGCCTGTCTTCCCGATTATTTCTCATTCATATACTCCGCTAATGCCCAAGGTGCATTCACAAATCGTGCCGGGTCCCTCTTAGCAAAGAAATGCAAAAGCCAAAGGTCATCAATATAAACCTTGTCCTGATGTTGATATCGTTGAAAGAATGAGTTTGAGATTGCCTTTTGAATCAATCTCAACATCGGGTTCGTGATACTTTTCGCCTTATTTGTGGTTGCGTGAGGCCTCAGTCCGGATAATTCAAACCACACATCATTTTTCCTATCCCTGATGACATTCCAGTTCCAACTTCCATTCACTATGTAACCACTCATGTTACGTTTGTCTAAATATTCCTCTTCGGTAAATAAACCAGCCAAAAACCCGAAATGTGGTATGGTTACTTAATGAGATTTCCCCCCCAACCGGAACTTAATTATTTCCGCATCGTAAACTGCATCACCATCTGAGGGTACCGGGTCGACTGTCAAACTTGAGTAGAATTCTAAGCACATTTCCCTGTAACTGTTCTCTCTTACACTGAACCCCTTCTTCCACACCTCAACCTCAAACGGTGGGGCTCCAGAATCTCTTACGTATTGTGTCATGAGATAAGAGTTAAGTTCCGCAGTAATACCCAAAGTCTCCATCATATCCCACTCCAAAAACTTCGCGGGTTGAACCGCTTTGTCTTGAAGTATTGCTAAGTTGTTGTTTAACCGGACTTTTTGATTAGCATTGCATCCTGGCCACTTGAGCCAAGGGTGTGTCTCAGGTCGCATCACCATGGATGCAGCGGATGGAACGTGGGGTCTTGCTACCCGATGAACCATGAATGTTTCTTCCACTTCCGGCTCCTCAACTGCTTGGCGTTTACCCTACAAAATAATACAACAACACAAACAAAACACACCACAAACTGTTAGACTAAAAGAAACAAAAAAAAAAAAAAAAAAAAAAAAAAATTTTTTTTTTTTTTTTAAAACGTCAGGTCTGTTAGCCTACTTGCGCCGCTAAGGGTCCTTCTTGCGGCGCAAGAGGCCGTTTTTCTGCAGCGATTTTGTAATCCGACACAACTAATCCAAATCCTAAGAACACTAAAGCTAATCGACATTATGCTAATACTTATCCTAATTAACTAATGTAATACTAAAGAACCCTAAACTCACATTTTCCCCAAATCAATTTCAATTTATAAACCCTAATTAAACGAAAATAAAGAAATTAAACTTAATGAATTCACATACCGATCTTCCCATGACGTAATTGATTCGAATTGATAAAGGATTCAGGTAGAAATCGAATTTACGAATTTACTGTGTGTTTTTTTTTTTCCTTGCTTGCGCCGCTATGTGTTTTGAGAAAAGAAAAGAAATGATTCGGTTTTAAGGGTTTTAAATAAAAGAAATTTTTTATTTTTTATTTTTTATTTTTTATTTTTTTTTACTGCTAACGCTTTACTTGCGGCGCAATTGGCCAGGCTTGCGGCGCAAATGGTTGACACAAATTTTCTTGTCGCTACTGAAGCTGTCTTGCGGCGCAAGACACCCCTGTTGCGCCGCAAGTAGTGTATTTCAGCCGTTTTTTCCCGTTTTACTCCTAAATTACTTAAACTCTTGAACTTGCTTACTCCTACTTTACTTTAGACAACTAAAAACAACTAGAAAAATCAAAAATAAAAGAAAAGAAAATGGAATTGATACAACAAACCGGGGTTTAATCCGAAGGTGCTCGTTTTTTCCTCGAGTCATTAGCTTGACTCCTCGTTGTGCCTAGAACTTAGAACGGGTGGAACCCATCCTCCATACGCATTCCGTTCTCTTCACAATAAACTTTCACCCGTTGCCCGTTTACTATGAATGACTCTCCATCATCTCTTGTAAGCTCCAAATACCCCGTTGAGAAAACCCGTTTCACCACATATGGTCCCGTCCATTTGGATTTTAACTTAGGAGCTTTGAACTTATATTTCGATTGGAATAATAGGACTTTGTCTCCTTCTTTGAATTCCTTCCTTCGGATCTTTAAATCATGCATTGCCTTTGTCCTCGCCTTGTATAAACTCGAGTTTTCGTATGCGTTCCACCTTAGTTCATCTAACTCGTGCAATTGTAGGAATCTAGTCTCCCCACTTTCCAACAAATCCGTGCTACACTCTTTTAACGCCCAATACGCTTTATGCTCAATCTGCATGGGTAAATGACAATTTTTACCATAAAGTAAGCGAAAAGGGGTTGTACCAATTGGTGTTTTGAATGCAGTCCGGAAAGCCCACAATGCATCTTCTAATTTTCTTGACCAAAGCACGGGATTGTTATGCACCGTTTTCTCTAAAATCCTCTTTATAGCTCGATTCGTGTTCTCAACTTGCCCACTTGTTTGGGGATGGTAAGATGTCGAAAATCTATGTTGCACTCCATATCGCTTAAGCACCTTCTCCATACTAGCATTTGCAAAATGAGTCCCTCGGTCGCTAATCAATGCTTTCGGCATTCCAAACCTGCAAAAGAGACTTTTCAAAAAGTCAATAACAACGGCCGAATTATTGGTGGGTAGTGCTTTTGCTTCGACCCATTTGGACACGTAATCCACCGCTACCAAGATATACATATCCCTATTCGACGGTTTGAATGGCCCCATGAAATCTATGCCCCATATATCGAATACTTCACACACTTGGATGCCTTGCTGCGGCATTTCATCCCTCCTCGTTATGGTTCCTTGCCGTTGACATGAATCACATGTGCGCACCAAAGTTTGAGCCTCTTTGAAGATCGTTGGCCAATAAAATACAGCATCGAAAACTTTCTTCCCCGTGATCATTGGCCCATAATGTCCTCCCGTGGGTCCGTGGTGGCTATCATCCAAAATTTTCCTCGTTTCGCTTCCGTGCACACACCTTCTAATCATTCCATCCGCACACACTCGGAACAAATGAGGTTTCTCCCAAAAGTAATATTTCACATCCGAAAATAGCTTCCTTCTTTGTTGATAGCTCAAGTCCCGATTAATAATCCCTCCTACCAAATAATTTGCTATATCCGCAAACCATGGTACATTTTCGCTACTAACTTGCCCAACAAATGCCAATTGCTCTCCTGGAAATTGATCTCTTATTTCTCCTTCTCCTAACTCACCAAGGTCCGGGTTCTCTAACGACCTCAAGTGATCCGCCGCTACATTTTCTCGCCCCCTTTTATCTTGTATCTCAACATCGAACTCTTGCAACAAAAGAATCCACCGAATCACCTCGGTTTAGCATCTAACTTGGAAAATAGAAACTTCAAGGCCGAGTGGTCCGTAAATACCACCGTCTTACTCAACACCAAGTAGGACCGAAATTTGTCGAATGCAAACACCACAGCTAGTAATTCCTTCTCGGTAGTAGTATAATTTTGCTGAGCCTCATTTAACGTTTTGCTTGCAAAATAAATAGGCCTAAAATGTTTCTCAATTCTTTGTCCCAATACAGCCCCCACCGTAAAGTTACTAGCATCACACATTAACTCGAATGGTAAATCCCAATTTGGCGATACTAAAATCGGTGTATTCGTCAATCTTTCCTTAAATAATTCAAACGCCTCTACACACTCCTTCGAAAATTCAAACATTGCGTCCTTCTCTAGCAATCTAGTCATGGGTCTAGTGATCTTTGAAAAGTCCTTAATGAATCGCCTATAAAAACCCGCATGCCCTAGAAAGCTCCTAACCGCCTTCTCATTTGTTGGTGGTGGAAACTTCGATATCACCTCTATCTTAGCTCTATCAACCTCAATCCCGGCTTTTGATATCTTGAGCCCCAAAACAATCCCCTCCTGTCA
>CAJVGC010000380.1:0-21743 GCA_910822075.1 Senecio squalidus
GGTATAACGTAGTTTGGATTGTTGATTTCGGTTATTACAAAGTTTATTAGGGTAGTGTGGGAGTTTGGACTAGAAATTGTAATGTATGGTAAGGTTTTTAGAAAATTAGGGTTTAAAAGTACCTATGGGTTTTTAGAATTAGGGTTTTGATTTTAAAAGGGTATTTTTTGTTTGATTGAGTTTTTTATGGATGAAATGGCTTCTAATATCCTTCTTCAGACATTCTTCACGTCATTTTGATCTACGGGATTATGAAACATGAATATCACCCACCTAAACCGTGATTCTAACTCGTACCGGAAGAAATATAGGTTTTATAAGGAAAATAGGGTTTTAATGGGTATAACGTAGTTTGGATTGTTGATTTCGGTTATTACAAAGTTTATTAGGGTAGTGTGGGAGTTTGGACTAGAAATTGTAATGTATGGTAAGGTTTTTAGAAAATTAGGGTTTAAAAGTACCTATGGGTTTTTAGAATTAGGGTTTTGATTTTAAAAGGGTATTTTTTGTTTGATTGAGTTTTTTATGGATGAAATGGCTTCTAATATCCTTCTTCAGACATTCTTCACGTCATTTTGATCTACGGGATTATGAAACATGAGTATCACCCACCTAAACCGTGATTCTAACTCGTACCGGAAGAAATATAGGTTTTATAAGGAAAATAGGGTTTTAATGGGTATAACGTAGTTTGGATTGTTGATTTCGGTTATTACAAAGTTTATTAGGGTAGTGTGGGAGTTTGGACTAGAAATTGTAATGTATGGTAAGGTTTTTAGAAAATTAGGGTTTAAAAGTACCTATGGGTTTTTAGAATTAGGGTTTTGATTTTAAAAGGGTATTTTTTGTTTGATTGAGTTTTTTATGGATGAAATGGCTTCTAATATCCTTCTTCAGACATTCTTCACGTCATTTTGATCTACGGGATTATGAAACATGAATATCACACACCTAAACCGTGATTCTAACTCGTACCGGAAGAAATATAGGTTTTATAAGGAAATTAGGGTATTAATGGGTACAACGTGGTTTGGATTGTTGATTTCGGTTATTATAAAGTTTATTAGGGTAGTGTGGGAGTTTGGACTAGAAATTGTAATGTATGGTAAGGTTTTTAGAAAATTAGGGTTTAAAAGTACCTATGGGTTTTTAGAATTAGGGTTTTGATTTTAAAAGGGTATTTTTTGTTTGATTGAGTTTTTTATGGATGAAATGGCTTCTAATATCCTTCTTCAGACATTCTTCACGTCATTTTGATCTACGGGATTATGAAACATGAGTATCACCCACCTAAACCGTGATTCTAACTCGTACCGGAAGAAATATAGGTTTTATAAGAAAATAGGGTTTTAATGGGTATAACGTGGTTTGGATTGTTGATTTCGGTTATTATAAAGTTTATTAGGGTAGTGTGGGAGTTTGGACTAGAAATTGTAATGTATGGTAAGGTTTTTAGAAAATTAGGGTTTAAAAGTACCTATGGGTTTTTAGAATTAGGGTTTTGATTTTAAAAGGGTATTTTTTGTTTGATTGAGTTTTTTATGGATGAAATGGCTTCTAATATCCTTCTTCAGACATTCTTCACGTCATTTTGATCTACGGGATTATGAAACATGAATATCACCCACCTAAACCGTGATTCTAACTCGTACCGGAAGAAATATAGGTTTTATAAGGAAATTAGGGTATTAATGGGTACAACGTGGTTTGGATTGTTGATTTCGGTTATTATAAAGTTTATTAGGGTAGTGTGGGAGTTTGGACTAGAAATTGTAATGTATGGTAAGGTTTTTAGAAAATTAGGGTTTAAAAGTACCTATGGGTTTTTAGAATTAGGGTTTTGATTTTAAAAGGGTATTTTTTGTTTGATTGAGTTTTTTATGGATGAAATGGCTTCTAATATCCTTCTTCAGACATTCTTCACGTCATTTTGATCTACGGGATTATGAAACATGAATATCACCCACCTAAACCGTGATTCTAACTCGTACCGGAAGAAATATAGGTTTTATAAGAAAATAGGGTTTTAATGGGTATAACGTGGTTTGGATTGTTGATTTCGGTTATTATAAAGTTTATTAGGGTAGTGTGGGAGTTGGACTAGAAATTGTAATGTATGGTAAGGTTTTTAGAAAATTAGGGTTTAAAAGTACCTATGGGTTTTTAGAATTAGGGTTTTGATTTTAAAAGGGTATTTTTTGTTTGATTGAGTTTTTTATGGATGAAATGGCTTCTAATATCCTTCTTCAGACATTCTTCACGTCATTTTGATCTACGGGATTATGAAACATGAATATCACCCACCTAAACCGTGATTCTAACTCGTACCGGAAGAAATCTAGGTTTTATAAGGAAATTAGGGTATTAATGGGTACAACGTGGTTTGGATTGTTGATTTCGGTTATTATAAAGTTTATTAGGGTAGTGTGGGAGTTTGGACTAGAAATTGTAATGTATGGTAAGGTTTTTAGAAAATTAGGGTTTAAAAGTACCTATGGGTTTTTAGAATTAGGGTTTTGATTTTAAAAGGGTATTTTTTGTTTGATTGAGTTTTTTATGGATGAAATGGCTTCTAATATCCTTCTTCAGACATTCTTCACGTCATTTTGATCTACGGGATTATGAAACATGAGTATCACCCACCTAAACCGTGATTCTAACTCGTACCGGAAGAAATATAGGTTTTATAAGGAAATAGGGTTTTAATGGGTATAACGTAGTTTGGATTGTTGATTTCGGTTATTACAAAGTTTATTAGGGTAGTGTGGGAGTTTGGACTAGAAATTGTAATGTATGGTAAGGTTTTTAGAAAATTAGGGTTTAAAAGTACCTATGGGTTTTTAGAATTAGGGTTTTGATTTTAAAAGGGTATTTTTTGTTTGATTGAGTTTTTTATGGATGAAATGGCTTCTAATATCCTTCTTCAGACATTCTTCACGTCATTTTGATCTACGGGATTATGAAACATGAATATCACCCACCTAAACCGTGATTCTAACTCGTACCGGAAGAAATATAGGTTTTATAAGGAAATTAGGGTATTAATGGGTATAACGTGGTTTGGATTGTTGATTTCGGTTATTATAAAGTTTATTAGGGTAGTGTGGGAGTTTGGACTAGAAATTGTAATGTATGGTAAGGTTTTTAGAAAATTAGGGTTTAAAAGTACCTATGGGTTTTTAGAATTAGGGTTTTGATTTTAAAAGGGTATTTTTGTTTGATTGAGTTTTTTATGGATGAAATGGCTTCTAATATCCTTCTTCAGACATTCTTCACGTTATTTTGATCTACGGGATTATGAAACATGAATATCACCCACCTAAACCGTGATTCTAACTCGTACCTGAAGAAATCTAGGTTTTATAAGGAAATTAGGGTATTAATGGGTACAACGTGGTTTGGATTGTTGATTTCGGTTATTATAAAGTTTATTAGGGTAGTGTGGGAGTTTGGACTAGAAATTGTAATGTATGGTAAGGTTTTTAGAAAATTAGGGTTTAAAAGTACCTATGGGTTTTTAGAATTAGGGTTTTGATTTTAAAAGGGTATTTTTTGTTTGATTGAGTTTTTTATGGATGAAATGGCTTCTAATATCCTTCTTCAGACATTCTTCACGTCATTTTGATCTACGGGATTATGAAACATGAATATCACCCACCTAAACCGTGATTCTAACTCGTACCGGAAGAAATATAGGTTTTATAAGGAAATAGGGTATTAATGGGTATAACGTGGTTTGGATTGTTGATTTCGGTTATTATAAAGTTTATTAGGGTAGTGTGGGAGTTTGGACTAGAAATTGTAATGTATGGTAAGGTTTTTAGAAAATTAGGGTTTAAAAGTACCTATGGGTTTTTAGAATTAGGGTTTTGATTTTAAAAGGGTATTTTTTGTTTGATTGAGTTTTTTATGGATGAAATGGCTTCTAATATCCTTCTTCAGACATTCTTCACGTCATTTTGACCTACGGGATTATGAAACATGAATATCACCCACCTAAACCGTGATTCTAACTCGTACCGGAAGAAATATAGGTTTTATAAGGAAATTAGGGTATTAATGGGTACAACGTGGTTTGGATTGTTGATTTCGGTTATTATAAAGTTTATTAGGGTAGTGTGGGAGTTTGGACTAGAAATTGTAATGTATGGTAAGGTTTTTAGAAAATTAGGGTTTAAAAGTACCTATGGGTTTTTAGAATTAGGGTTTTGATTTTAAAAGGGTATTTTTTGTTTGATTGAGTTTTTTATGGATGAAATGGCTTCTAATATCCTTCTTCAGACATTCTTAATGCTATTGTGACCTACGGGATTATGAAACATGAATATCACCCACCTAAACCGTGATTCTAACTCGTACCGGAAGAAATATAGGTTTTATAAGGAAATTAGGGTATTAATGGGTACAACGTGGTTTGGATTGTTGATTTCGGTTATTATAAAGTTTATTAGGGTAGTGTGGGAGTTTGGACTAGAAATTGTAATGTATGGTAAGGTTTTTAGAAAATTAGTGTTTAAAAGTACCTATGGGTTTTTTGAATCAGGGTTTTGATTTTTAAAGGGTATTTTTTGTTTGATTGAGTTTTTTATGGATGAAATGGCTTCTAATATCCTTCTTCAGACATTTTTCACGTCATTTTGATCTACGGGATTATGAAACATGACGTGAAGAATGTCTAAAGAAGGATATTAGAAGCCATTTCATCCATAATAAACTCAATCAAACAAAAAATACCCTTTTAAAATCAAAACCCTAATTCTAAAAACCCGTAGGTACTTTTAAACCCTAATTTTCTAAAAACCTTTCCATACATTACAATTTATAGTCCATACTCCCACACTACCTTAATAAATTTTATAATAACCGAAATCAACAATCCAAACCACGTTGTACCCATTAATACCCTATTTTCCTTATAAAACCTAGATTTCTTCCGGTACGAGTTAGAATCACGGTTTAGGTGGGTGATAATCATGTTTCATAATCCGTAGATCAAAATGACGTGAAGAATGTCTGAAGAAGGATATTAGAAGCCATTTCATCCATAAAAAACTCAATCAAACAAAAAATACCCTTTTAAAATCAAAACCCTAATTCTAAAAACCCATAGGTACTTTTAAACCCTAATTTTCTAAAAACCTTACCATACATTACAATTTCTAGTCCAAACTCCCACACTACCCTAATAAACTTTATAATAACCGAAATCAACAATCCAAACCACGTTGTACCCATTAATACCCTAATTTCCTTATAAAACCTAGATTTCTTCCGGTACGAGTTAGAATCACGGTTTAGGTGGGTGATACTCATGTTTCATAATCCCGTAGATCAAAATGACGTGAAGAATGTCTGAAGAAGGATATTAGAAGCCATTTCATCCATAAAAAACTCAATCAAACAAAAAGTACCCTTTTAAAATCAAAACCCTAATTCTAAAAACCCATAGGTACTTTTAAACCCTAATTTTCTAAAAACCTTTCCATACATTACAATTTCTAGTCCAAACTCCCACACTACCCTAATAAACTTTATAATAACCGAAATCAACAATCCAAACCACGTTATACCCATTAAAACCCTCATTTCCTTATAAAACCTATATTTCTTCCGGTACGAGTTAGAATCACGGTTTAGGTGGGTGATACTCATGTTTCATAATCCCGTAGGTCACAATAGCATTAAGAATGTCTGAAGAAGGATATTAGAAGCCATTTCATCCATAAAAAACTCAATCAAACAAAAAATACCCTTTTAAAATCAAAACCCTAATTCTAAAAACCCATAGGTACTTTTAAACCCTAATTTTCTAAAAACCTTACCATACATTACAATTTCTAGTCCAAACTCCCACACTACCCTAATAAACTTTGTAATAACCGAAATCAACAATCCAAACTACGTTATACCCATTAAAACCCTATTTTCCTTATAAAACCTATATTTCTTCCGGTACGAGTTAGAATCACGGTTTAGGTGGGTGATACTCATGTTTCATAATCCCGTAGAACCGAAATCAACAATCCAAACCACGTTGTACCCATTAATACCCTCATTTCCTTATAAAACCTATATTTCTTCCGGTACGAGTTAGATTCACGGTTAAGGTGGGTGATATTCATGTTTCATAATCCCGTAGGTAAAAATGACGTGAAGAATGTCTGAAGAAGGATATTAGAAGCCATTTCATCCATAAAAAACTCAATCAAACAAAAAATACCCTTTTAAAATCAAAACCCTAATTCTAAAAACCCGTAGGTACTTTTAAACCCTAATTTTCTAAAAACCTTACCATACATTACAATTTCTAGTCCATACTCTCACACTACCCTAATAAACTTTATAATAAAAGAAATCAACAATCTAAACCATGTTATATGTGACAACCGTCAAAAAATTCAGGTGAAAATCGTGCTCTGTATCTTTTAAAGTGTCCGTCTTGCCTTTAACCGTACTTTTACCGAGAACGTGTCAGTGTCGGAATCAAATTCGGAATCAAATATCTAAGTGCCAACTTGTTAGTATCCTCATAATTATGAGTTGGAAGGTCTATGCCAAATTTGTCGGTTAACGCGTTCTTTAAACGCGAGATATCACCCTTTAGCTCTTGTTACTCCTTTACCGAAATCGTGCGAATCTCGAAATCAAAAGTGAAAATATAATATTAAATGAACCTAATATAAAGTAAATCAATGTATGAAAAATTCTATGTTCAACGCAAAAAGAATCGGGAGTTTTCGATGAACGAAACTCCTTCACGGTTGAAAACAAGTCTGCCGAGCCAGCCGACCATCCAGCAGCTGGCAGGGATTCAGCCGGCGGCTGAATCCATTCAGCCGACGGCTGGATGAGTCTGGACAGGTCTTGGTGACTCATTTTTGCATGAAAATTGATTGGGGACACTTGGCATAGCCCTATTGGACCCCTAAACTGCCAGGTTTCCTGTCCCAAGGTGATAATATCACCTATTCTTGCTTTTCCTTTCATTTCTTCAATCCAAAAAACACACACACAATAGAGATTCTCTCTAAACCTCCCTACCATTTCTTCATTTTCTTCTATTGTGGCTGTGAATCCCAGCCATAATCACCAAATAAACACCATAAACATCATCACAATCGGTTCTATTCATCAAGAGGAGCAAGAGGTGGTCATCTAGAGGTGGTGTGTTTCGGTTTTTCACCATTTTTGGGGTCTAATCTCCATCAACATCATCATCTAACGAGCTAGATCATCTTGCTTTCTATTTCGTGCGGTATATTATCTAAAACCTACTGTTTTTATTTGCATTTTATCATATTTATACATGCATGTCTAATCTAACATCAAATAGAGGTTTTTATAAAAGTTTCTATGGTGATTATCTAAAAACATAAATTTTATAAAACTTTTACAAAGATCTTGATATAAAAAGATGTTATTTGAAGAAATAAATGGATGTTATTAAAGGTTTTTAAGTTGCATGTAAGAATCTAACACTAATACTAGCTAAAAGTCGAAAAATACCAAAAACATGAATCTGGCCGAAAGCATCCAGCCGGCGGCTGACGATATCCAGCCGGCGGCTGAGGTCCAGCCGCCGGCTGAGGTCCAGCCGGCGGCTGAATATCTCCAGCCGCTGTCTCGATCTCGCTGTTCACAAAAGTCGTCGTTTTGAGAACTTTAAACGTCAAAATAAGTCCAAATAACCTTACCACAGATTGTATATTTTGGAAACATACTGTTTTTTTTTGTAAATAAAATTGTTTGGATGAGTTTGAGGATTTCAAACGCTTGTATTGTCATACTATATGGTTTAAATTGATTGTTTAAAGCGGGAAAGTGTTTGAAAATGGATTAAATTTTTATAGCGCGGAAGCGCTGCCCAAATTTCACCGTAAACTTTTACCAAAACTCAGTAACTTAACATTTTGTAACTTATACAAATTAACCTTGGACATTGACCCATATTCGGACTTATCGGACCTTAAAACGTACACGAACTTGCATTATCATATAACTTTTTCGTAATAAATTTTTGGGACAGAATCTAAAAGATAAGAAATTGAGATTTAAAATGTTGAATTGGAACTTAACCATAACTCAAATCACTCTAATGATACTTATACAATATTTCGGTGTCTTAGATCATCCTTGACTCCCGACGCATTCCGCTCCATCCGTGCTTATTAGTATCTATCTTCGCAATCCGTGAGTTACACCCCTCCTTACTTTTACATTCTAAGTACTCTTTTTGGGGGAAACATGAGATCAAATCCTTTTGTGAACAATATCTTTATGTGAAACTGTTTTACGGGCTTTAACCTATGTACAACGTATTGTGATCTATTTTTGGAAACTTTTGAACTTATTGAACTACCTCTCTATTTTTGGAAACTTTTGAACTAATTGAGCTACCTTTCTATTTTTGGAAACTTATTGAACTTGCAACTCTTTGAACTCTTGGAACTTTCGGAACTTTTGAATTATTTTCGAACTTGCAACTAATATGCGTAGACAATATCTTTATTCGGATTGGCTTACTTTAGACACCCTAGGTTTGCCTCTTTAGATATTTGATTAGACAATGATAGCTTGGTTGTATTTTGGAGCAAAACCCTAGGTGAGGATATAACGCCGTAAGTACAAACAAATTACTTTAAAAATGGAACGAACTAAATGCCCCGCAGATTTTCTTGGAACTGAACTCTCACATTATTAACACAAGCCGTTAGCATAGATTATGGGTATCGATACTCAGGAGCGGTCAGTCCTTACTTATGGGTAGCAACCTGGGTACATATTGCTAAGTTCTCGCGAACTCGAACTTTAGATTGGAACTAGTGGGCAGGAACTTGACCAGAATCGGATTAGTGTGGAAAACTAAATCTTACGTATATTAAGCTTAGTGGTTGGTACAACTTGAGGATCATAGGTCTTTATTTACGCATATACTTTCTTAATGTCTTACACATGTGGATTTATCCACCGCTGAGGTAATGACTACTCTTACTTACCGTCTTACACATGTGGATTTATCCACCGCTGAGGTAATGACTTCTTACACCTGCCGTCTTACACATGTGGATTAATCCACCGCTGAGGTAATGACTACGCACTTTTACCACTCGCTACGCGACTTGAACTTGGAACTGATCTTGAACTTTTACGAACTTTGAACTGATCTTGAACTTTGAACTGATCTTGAACTTTTACGAACATTAAACTCTTGAATTGAACTATACGACAGTATATAAACTACCTTTAAGCGATTGCTTTTCCGCTTACTTCTTTTGGAAAACATGTACTTATATACATACTCGTCGAACTTGTATTTGAAACCTTTGGTCAACTTAAAAACTGTAACTCACTCACTACGTTTTCGTAGTTGACACTTTATCTCATGTTTCAGGAAACCAAGTGTAAGACACGAAGTACATTCTGTGGATGGGTCAGGCAGGTCACGTGAAATCAAGAATTTGGAAAAGACCTATTTTATCACTTTGGGGATTTTGTTAAACACTTAATTATGTACTTTGATTATGCAACTCGTTGAATACTTGGTTATTTTATTTTGTAAACCCTGATTTTCTATTTTAATGACTTGAAACCGTATGCTTTAAATTATAACTCGTGTAATGATATCTTTGCTCTTCACGCTTCGTGTTTCCGCTTTAGCGGGGTGTGACATTATACCCATTCAAACCCTCATTTCCTTATAAAAACTATATTGCATCCGGTACGAGTTAGAATCACGGTTTAGGTGGGTGATACTCATGTTTCATAATCCCTTAGATCAAAATTACGTGAAGAATGTCCGAAGAAGGATATTAGAAGCCATTTCATCCATAAAAAACTCAATCAAACAAAAAGTACCCTTTTAAAATCAAAACCCTAATTCTAAAAACCCATAGGTACTTTTAAACCCTAATTTTCTAAAAACCTTACCATACATTACAATTTCTAGTCCAAACTCCCACACTACCCTAATAAACTTTATAATAACCGAAATCAACAATCCAAACCACGTTGTACCCATTAAAACCCTATTTTCCTTATAAAACCTATATTTCTTCCGGTACGAGTTAGAATCACGGTTTAGGTGGGTGATATTCATGTTTCATAATCCCGTAGGTCACAATAGCATTAAGAATGTCTGAAGAAGGATATTAGAAGCCATTTCATCCATAAAAAACTCAATCAAACAAAAAATACCCTTTTAAAATCAAAACCCTAATTCTAAAAACCCATAGGTACTTTTAAACCCTAATTTTCTAAAAACCTTACCATACATTACAATTTCTAGTCCAAACTCCCACACTACCCTAATAAACTTTGTAATAACCGAAATCAACAATCCAAATTACGTTATACCCATTAAAACCCTATTTTCCTTATAAAACCTATATTTCTTCCGGTACGAGTTAGAATCACGGTTTAGGTGGGTGATACTCATGTTTCATAATCCCGTACATCGAAATATCGTGAAGAATGTCTGAAGAAGGATATTAGAAGCCATTTCATCCATAAAAAACTCAATCAAACAAAAATATCCTTTTAAAATCAAAACCCTAATTCTAAAAACCCATAGGTACTTTTAAACCCTAATTTTCTAAAAACCTTACCATACATTACAATTTGTAGTCCAAACTCCCACACTACCCTAATAAAATTTGTAATAACCGAAATCAACAATCCAAACCACGTTATACCCATTAAAACCCTAATTTCCTTATAAAACCTAGATTTCTTCCAGTACGAGTTAGAATCACGGTTTAGGTGTGTGATATTCATGTTTCATAATCCCGTAGTTCAAAATGACGTGAAGAATGTCTGAAGAAGGATATTAGAAGCCATTTCATCCATAAAAAACTCAATCAAACAAAAAGTACCCTTTTAAAATCAAAACCCTAATTCTAAAAACCCATAGGTACTTTTAAACCCTAATTTTCTAAAAACCTTACCATACATTACAATTTCTAGTCCAAACTCCCACACTACCCTAATAAACTTTATAATAACCGAAATCAACAATCCAAACCACGTTGTACCCATTAAAACCCTATTTTCCTTATAAAACCTATATTTCTTCCGGTACGAGTTAGAATCACGGTTTAGGTGGGTGATATTCATGTTTCATAATCCCGTAGGTCACAATAGCATTAAGAATGTCTGAAGAAGGATATTAGAAGCCATTTCATCCATAAAAAACTCAATCAAACAAAAAATACCCTTTTAAAATCAAAACCCTAATTCTAAAAACCCATAGGTACTTTTAAACCCTAATTTTCTAAAAACCTTACCATACATTACAATTTCTAGTCCAAACTCCCACACTACCCTAATAAACTTTGTAATAACCGAAATCAACAATCCAAACTACGTTATACCCATTAAAACCCTATTTTCCTTATAAAACCTATATTTCTTCCGGTACGAGTTAGAATCACGGTTTAGGTGGGTGATACTCATGTTTCATAATCCCGTAGATCGAAATATCGTGAAGAATGTCTGAAGAAGGATATTAGAAGCCATTTCATCCATAAAAAACTCAATCAAACAAAAAATATCCTTTTAAAATCAAAACCCTAATTCTAAAAACCCATAGGTACTTTTAAACCCTAATTTTCTAAAAACCTTACCATACATTACAATTTCTAGTCCAAACTCCCACACTACCCTAATAAAATTTGTAATAACCGAAATCAACAATCCAAACCACGTTATACCCATTAAAACCCTAATTTCCTTATAAAACCTAGATTTCTTCCAGTACGAGTTAGAATCACGGTTTAGGTGTGTGATATTCATGTTTCATAATCCCGTAGTTCAAAATGACGTGAAGAATGTCTGAAGAAGGATATTAGAAGCCATTTCATCCATAAAAAACTCAATCAAACAAAAAGTACCCTTTTAAAATAAAACCCTAATTCTAAAAACCCATAGGTACTTTTAAACCCTAATTTTCTAAAACCTTTCCATACTTACAATTTCTAGTCCATACTCCCACACTACCCTAATAAACTTTGTAATAACCGAAATCAACAATCCAAACCACGTTATACCCATTAAAACCCTATTTTCCTTATAAAACCTAGATTTCTTCCAGTACGAGTTAGAATCACGGTTTAGGTGTGTGATATTCATGTTTCATAATCCCGTAGATCAAAATGACGTGAAGAATGTCTGAAGAAGGATATTAGAAGCCATTTCATCCATAAAAAACTCAATCAAACAAAAAATACCCTTTTAAAATCAAAACCCTAATTCAAAAAACCCATAGGTACTTTTAAACCCAAATTTTCTAAAAACCTTTCCATACATTACAATTTCTAGTACAAACTCCCACACTACCCTAATAAACTTTATAATAACCGAAATCAACAGTCCAAACCACGTTGTACCCATTAATACCCTAATTTCCTTATAAAATCTAGATTTCTTTAGGTACGAGTTAGAATCACGGTTTAGGTGGGTGATATTCATGTTTCATAATCCCGTAGGTCACAATGACGTGAAGAATGTCTGAAGAAGGATATTAGAAGCCATTTCATCCATAAAAAACTCAATCAAACAAAAAATACCCTTTTAAAATCAGAACCCTAATTCTAAAAACCCATAGGTACTATTAAACCCTAATTTTCTAAAAACCTTACCATACATTACAATTTCTAGTCCATACACTACAACAAATAGGTCCTACATCGACTTTTTCAAACCCGTTTTTTTAATTAATTATTTAATTAATTAAATAATTAATTAATTAAATAATTAATTAATTAATTAATTAAATAATTAAATAATAAATTAATTAATTAATTAATTATTTTTTATTTATTTAATTAATTATTTTTTATTTTTTATTTATTTATTATTAGTTATTTAATTAATTAATATTATTTTAATAGGGCTTTAGCGACGATTTTTATATTCCTTTGGCGACGATTTGTCGTCGCCAAAGGGCCCTGCAGAAAAAAAAACAGCAGCTTATTTACAGCTTAATTCCCGGCTTCCTGCTTATTCCAAACAGCTTATTCCAAACAGCTTATTCCCAACAAAAATTAAAAAACAAAACAATAAACAAATAATCTAAATTATCATAAACTTCAAATCCACTTACAAATTGTTCCAAAACATTCGATATTAAATATTCTTACAAACCGTCGATATTAAATTGTTCCAAATTGTTCCAAACCGTCAACAATGACAAACATTCAACATTAATTTGATTTAAACAAAAACACTAACCATCAACTATCCTCGTCATCATTCTCCTCCTCGTTCTCCTCGTTCTCCTCCACGTTTTGACTAGGCATTGGAAGGTTGGGAAAAACAATACCCGGGTTGGCGGCTTGAAGTGCTTGCATGTATCGTTGGAAATCATCCGTTGTCATCACATTTGGTTCTTGCATAGGCCTCTTTCCTTTTTCTCTCGAAGACGGGGTCATCAAAGATCCTTCTCCCGTGATAGAGATCGGTAATTTTTTTCCCCGACCTCGTTGGTGACTGCTTCGAGTTCCCAATACCTCATCCAATATTTCTCCTTCACTTGCGGAGGGGGAGCTCGTCCTCAAATCCGTCATTTGTCGCTTCAAAATAAACCAAATAAGAATAATTATAAGTTAGTTGTATTTGGTTAGTAATATATCACCCATTTCGCCCACCTTGACCCATTTGAATCAAATGACCAATTTTAACCATGTTTATTCTCATTTTACCCATTTCGCCCACATTGACCCGTTATATATTTAGCCCATTTTGTCCACTTTGACCCATTTTACCCATCTTCCCCCACTTTGACCCCTTTTATCCATTTAACCCATTTTGCCCACTTTGACCCGTTTTACCCTTTTACCCTAATTACTTACATGCAAATCGAAAGCATCCTCCGAGACCCAAATTCCATCTTTATTCGTATGATGATCTCGATAATCATCGAGAAGACTTGGATATTTGTGTTCCGGGTCCTCACGTTGCTTCAAACAAATGAAATAAATTAGTATAATATCAAATCAAACACAAATTATATGAATAATATTAAAACTAAGAATTAAAAAGTTACTTACCTTTAAGTCCCTCCTTAATGCATAGGATCGACTTCCATGTTTACTCGCAAACTTTTGTTTGCCCCTGTTTTGCGAGTTTTTCAGTGAACGGCTTATGAACTTCGGGTCTGTCATCCGGTTCATAAATGGAAGCCAAATACGATTATAATCAACTCCTGGTGGGGGATTTTCCCTAAGAAAATCAAGATTGTCGTACCCACCCCGTCGAATAAAATGATCCTTCTTGAAATCATTTTTCGCATCCTTATACCGCTCCTTACATGTCCAATCCAACGCGGCTCTAGCCCAAACCTCCCTCTCACCACCATCAAACCAATTACGAATATCGAATTATTTCTACAATTCAAAAAATAATAGTTAGAATGTATAGATTTAATAAATATTCGAAAATGTAATAAAAACCAAAACAAACCTGCCCTTCGGGCATAATCAACCTCTTCGATTCCATTGGCACCTTTGCCCAGCTGTCGTAATGTTTCGGGAAGTCGTTGTCATTCACAAGGGTACCGATCAAAGAAATAAACTTTGAGCCATATGGCCCAATGGGCTTAGAAGTCCTTAAGTCTCTGTCATCAAAGTCGATCTCCAAAGGCTTGTTACCATTTTTTCTCCACAAGTCCCGCAACTCTTTATTTGATGTTTTTCCACGTTGCCTCTTTACAGAATCTGAAAAATTCAAATGAACAAATTAAACAAACATAATAAAACCAACAAGTAATATTCGTACCAATATTATGACCCCTAGGGGGATCCCAATGGCCACCGGGTGGATCACCTCCGGCATCTCCTCCGTGAGCTAAACTAGTCATCTGTATAGAACAAGTACAATAAACATAACAATTATATGTGTAGTAAGTAACAACTATATAAATTAACCAACATATAAAAAAATATAATTAAACACGGCAAGAACAATAACAATTTCATTTCATTTCAAGTCTTTTACATATTAAATATAACAATTACAAATCAATCTGCCTCATCGCTAGAATAAACAATATTTGGTTCGCCTTCATTATCAGAATCGACATATTCGGGTTCTAAATCATCATTAACATTAGCATCAACATCATCGTCATCAATAAAATCATCGTTTAAATTCTACACATTTAAATCATACAATTTTATACATACAAACCATACAATTCTACACTTTATGAAAATCATACAACTTCATACAATTTTATACATACAATTCTACACTTAATTCATACAACTTCTACACTTAATTCATACAACTTAATACATACAAATCATATAATTCTACACTTAACCCATTTTGCCCACTTTGACCCATTTCATAAAAATCATACAAACTTATATACATATTCTAACTATACAAACTCTTATTAACAAAAATAAAACCCAAATTAATTTTGATACTAACCTTTTAATAGAGATGCTCAATAAAATCAATAACCGGATATAGATGAAAAATATCTAACAAAACAATTCCCAAACTAATAATCTAACAAATTACAAATTTAACAAATTAATTAAGTTTATGAAAAAGAAAAAGAAAAAGAAACAAACCTAGATGGTGGTGGTGGCGGTTTGGTGGTGATTCCCGCGGTTTGGTGGTGGCGGTTTGGTGGTGATAGGTGGTGGCGGTAAGGGTGGTGATGCCGGCGGTTGGTGGCGGGTGGTGGCAATTTGGGGGTGGTGGTGGAATGTTGGAGTGATAATAACGGTGGAGGAAACCTTAATTCAACAAAAATGGCGATTTTGAAGCTAAGAAATCGGGTGGTGGTGATTTTGTGTTTTGGTGTAAATGAAAGAGATAACAATCTACAATTATTGAGAAGGCTTTTTGGGTCGTCGCTAAAGCCCTTTAGGCACGACAAATCGTCGCTGAAGGCTAACCTGGGAAAATCCCAAAAGTTTGGCGGGCTAGGCCAAATAGGCTGACTTTTGTTGACTGGGCTTCGGCGACGACAAATCGTCGCCAAAGGCCTTCCGAAATTTATTTATTTATTTATTTATTTATTTATTATGTAATTATATTACTAACGAAAACGTTTAAATAATATTAGTAATGAAAATGAAGTTAAATTATATTAGGTATAAGTTAAATATTTAAATTATATTAGGTATAAGTTATTATAAAGTGTAGAAATACGATATCGACTTGTTTTACCGTTGTCGATGATCAATGGTGTAGTCGATTGAATACCTCTACGTGTGATAGTATACATTGACATTGTTACAAGTTATGTAATGATCGATTAAATCATTGATAATTGGATGTCATGTATGGTGTACGTACGTAGTCGATGAATGTTGTTCTCGTTAATTAGCTCTAATTATCGATGAATGGTGTTCTAACAGTCGATGAATGGTCGATAGATGAATGGTATATACAACTTTGCCTTACTCATGTTACCTTTAATAGTCGATAAAATGGTGAGGTTAGGATTGTTTAAGGGTTACAGTGGTTTAGGTTTCTAGGGTTACGATGGTTTAGGTTTTTAGGGTTATGATGGTTTAGGTTTCTAGGGTTACGATGGTTTAGGTATATGAGTTTAGGATTTAAGGTCTAGCATTACGTAGTTATGATGTAACATAATTGTCGATGAATGATCAATAGATGAATGGTCTATACAACTCTGGCATAACTCATGTTACCTTTAATAGTCGATAGTTGTCGATGAATGTACGTTGTTCCGGTTTACCGTTACGATGACTTAGGGATATGATCGAGTTTAGGATTTATGGTCTAGCATTAGGTGCTTATGGTTTAAAGTTATAGTTATACCACAACATGTCGTATTACAACTTTTCGTTATAACATTAAACGATTATTAATCGTATTAATTATTTAATTACGATATTAGATTTTTAAAAATATGTATATACATTTATTTTAAGTATATTAACATTAATAATATAATTAATTTTTATTTCTTATTATCAACTAATTTTATTTTAAACAAAAATTATTATTTAAAATTAACATTATATATTATTTAATTTGACATATTATATTTTTATTTTTTAAATATTATTTAATTAAAAAAAATTATATATATTAACATTATATAATTTTAATATATATACGTTATATATTATTTAAATTAATTAATTATTTAATAAACATTTAATTATTTATTAAATAATTAATTAATTTAGTCAGGCCTTTAGGGACGACAAATCGTCGCCAAAGGCTAAACCAAATTAATTAATTATTTAATTAATAATTAAATTTTTATTAAATATATTAATTAATTTAGTTAAGCCTTTGGCGACGATTTGTCGTCGCTAAAGGCTTAACTAAATTAATTAATTATTTTTAAAATTTTATAAATTATTTAAATAACCATTTAATTATTTATTAATCAAATAAAAATGTCAGAATTGGCTTTGGCGACGATAAGTCGTCGCCGAAGGTTTTTGGCGGGAATTATTAATAATTTTAGTTATTTATTTAATATATTGTCGTCGCTAAAGGTAAATGTCGTCGCCAAAGGGTCGTCGCCAAAGGCTAAAGTCTGACAAAGTCAAAAACTTGCCATTTTTTGTCGTTTAGCGGGCCTTTAGCGACGATTTTGATGTCGTCGCTGTAGGGTTCATCGCTAAAGGCCTCGATTCTTGTAGTGATACTCCCACACTACCCTAATAAACTTTATAATAAAAGAAATCAACAATCTAAACCACGTTATACCCATTAAAACCCTATTTTCCTTATAAAACCTAGATTTCTTCCGGTACGAGTTAGAATCACGGTTTAGGTGTGTGATATTCATGTTTCATAATCCCGTAGTTCAAAATGACGTGAAGAATGTCCGAAGAAGGATATTTGAAGCCATTTCATCCATAAAAAACTCAATCAAACAAGAAATACCCTTTTAAAATCAAAACCCTAATTCTAAAAACCCATAGGTACTTTTAAACCCTAATTTTCTAAAAACCTTATCATACATTACAATTTCTAGTCCAAACTCCCACACTACCCTAATAAACTTTGTAATAACCGAAATCAACAATCCAAACTACGTTATACCCATTAAAACCCTATTTTTCTTATAAAACCTATATTTCTTCCGGTACGAGTTAGAATCACGGTTTAGGTGGGTGATACTCATGTTTCATAATCCCGTAGATCAAAATGACGTGAAGAATGTCTGAAGAACGATATTAGAAGCCAATTCATCCATAAAAAACTCAATCAAACAAAAAATACCCTTTTAAAATCAAAACCCTAATTCTAAAAACCCATAGGTACTTTTAAACCCTAATTTTCTAAAAACCTTACCATACATTACAATTTCTAGTCCAAACTCCCACACTACCCTAATAAACTTTGTAATAACCGAAATCAACAATCCAAACTACGTTATACCCATTAAAACCCTATTTTCCTTATAAAACCTATATTTCTTCCGGTACGAGTTAGAATCACGGTTTAGGTGGGTGATACTCATGTTTCATAATCCCGTAGTTCATAATGACGTGAAGAATGTCTGAAGAAGGATATTAGAAGCTATTTCATCCATAAAAAATTCAATCAAACAAAAAATACCCTTTTAAAATCAAAACCCTAATTCTAAAAACCCATAAGTACTTTTAAACCCTAATTTTCTAAAAACCTTACCATACATTACAATTTCTAGTCCATACTCCCACACTACCCTAATAAACTTTATAATAACCGAAATCAACAATCCAAACCACGTTGTACCCATTAATACCCTAATTTCCTTATAAAACCTAGATTTCTTTAGGTACGAGTTTTTTGAATTAGGGTTTTGATTTTAAAAGGGTATTTTTTGTTTGATTGAGTTTTTTATGGAAGAAATGGCTTCTAATATCCTTCTTCAGACATTCTTCACGTCATTTTGACCTACGGGATTATGAAATATGAGTATCACCCACCTAAACCGTGATTCTAACTCATACCGGAAAAAATATAGGTTTTATAAGGAAAATAGGGTATTAGTGGGTACAACGTGGTTTGGATTGTTGATTTCGGTTATTATAAAGTTTATTAGGGTAGTGTGGGAGTTTGGACTAGAAATTGTAATGTATGGAAAGGCTTTTAGAAAATTAGGGTTTAAAAGTACCTATGGGTTTTTAGAATTAGGGTTTTGATTTTAAAAGGGTATTTTTGTTTGATTGAGTTTTTTATGGATGAAATGGCTTCTAATATCCTTCTTCAGACATTCTTCACGTCATTTTGATCTACGAGATTATGAAACATGAATATCACACACCTAAACCGTGATTCTAACTCGTACTGGAAGAAATCTAGGTTTTATAGGCAAATTAGGGTTTTAATGGGTATAACGTGGTTTGGATTGTTGATTTCGGTTATTACAAATTTATTAGGGTAGTGTGGGAGTTTGGACTAGAAATTGTAATGTATGGTAAGGTTTTTAGAAAATTAGGGTTTAAAAGTACCTATGGGTTTTTAGAATTAGGGTTTTGATTTTAAAAGGGTATTTTTTGTTTGATTGAGTTTTTTATGGATGAAATGGCTTCTAATATCCTTCTTCAGACATTCTTCACGTCATTTTGATCTACGGGATTATGAAACATGAATATCACCCACCTAAACCGTGATTCTAACTCGTACTGGAAGAAATCTAGGTTTTATAAGGAAAATAGGGTTTTAATGGGTATAACGTGGTTTGGATTGTTGATTTCGGTTATTACAAAGTTTATTAGGGTAGTGTGGGAGTTTGGACTAGAAATTGTAATGTATGGTAAGGTTTTTAGAAAATTAGGGTTTAAAAGTACCTATGGGTTTTTAGAATTAGGGTTTTGATTTTAAAAGGGTATTTTTTGTTTGATTGAGTTTTTTATGGATGAAATGGCTTCTAATATCCTTCTTCAGACATTCTTCACGTCATTTTGATCTACGGGATTATGAAACATGAATATCACACACCTAAACCGTGATTCTAACTCGTACCGGAAGAAATATAGGTTTTATAAGGAAATTAGGGTATTAATGGGTATAACGTGGTTTGGATTGTTGATTTCGGTTATTATAAAGTTTATTAGGGTAGTGTGGGAGTTTGGACTAGAAATTGTAATGTATGGAAAGGTTTTTAGAAAATTAGGGTTTAAAAGTACCTATGGGTTTTTTGAATTAGGGTTTTGATTTTAAAAGGGTATTTTTTGTTTGATTGAGTTTTTTATGGATGAAATGGCTTCTAATATCCTTCTTCAGACATTCTTCACGTCATTTTGACTACGGGATTATGAAACATGAATATCACCCACCTAAACCGTGATTCTAACTCGTACCGGAAGAAATATAGGTTTTATAAGGAAAATAGGGTTTTAATGGGTATAACGTAGTTTGGATTGTTGATTTCGGTTATTACAAAGTTTATTAGGGTAGTGTGGGAGTTTGGACTAGAAATTGTAATGTATGGTAAGGTTTTTAGAAAATTAGGGTTTAAAAGTACCTATGGGTTTTTAGAATTAGGGTTTTGATTTTAAAAGGGTATTTTTTGTTTGATTGAGTTTTTTATGGATGAAATGGCTTCTAATATCCTTCTTCAGACATTCTTCACGTCATTTTGAACTACGGGATTATGAAACATGAATATCACCCACCTAAACCGTGATTCTAACTCGTACCGGAAGAAATATAGGTTTTATAAGGAAATTAGGGTATTAATGGGTATAACGTAGTTTGGATTGTTGATTTCGGTTATTATAAAGTTTATTAGGGTAGTGTGGGAGTTTGGACTAGAAATTGTAATGTATGGTAAGGTTTTAGAAAATTAGGGTTTAAAAGTACCTATGGGTTTTTAGAATTAGGGTTTTGATTTTAAAAGGGTATTTTTGTTTGATTGAGTTTTTTATGGATGAAATGGCTTCTAATATCCTTCTTCAGACATTCTTCACGTCATTTTGATCTACGGGATTATGAAACATGAGTATCACCCACCTAAACCGTGATTCTAACTCGTACCGGAAGAAATATAGGTTTTATAAGGAAAATAGGGTTTTAATGGGTATAACGTAGTTTGGATTGTTGATTTCGGTTATTACAAAGTTTATTAGGGTAGTGTGGGAGTTTGGACTAGAAATTGTAATGTATGGTAAGGTTTTTAGAAAATTAGGGTTTAAAAGTACCTATGGGTTTTTAGAATTAGGGTTTTGATTTTAAAAGGGTATTTTTTGTTTGATTGAGTTTTTTATGGATGAAATGGCTTCTAATATCCTTCTTCAGACATTCTTCACGTCATTTTGATCTACGGGATTATGAAACATGAGTATCACCCACCTAAACCGTGATTCTAACTCGTACCGGAAGAAATATAGGTTTTATAAGGAAATTAGGGTATTAATGGGTACAACGTGGTTTGGATTGTTGATTTCGGTTATTATAAAGTTTATTAGGGTAGTGTGGGAGTTTGGACTAGAAATTGTAATGTATGGTAAGGTTTTTAGAAAATTAGGGTTTAAAAGTACCTATGGGTTTTTAGAATTAGGGTTTTGATTTAAAGGGTATTTTTTGTTTGATTGAGTTTTTTATGGATGAAATGGCTTCTAATATCCTTCTTCAGACATTCTTCACGTCATTTTGATCTACGGGATTATGAAACATGAGTATCACCCACCTAAACCGTGATTCTAACTCGTACCGGAAGAAATATAGGTTTTATAAGGAAATAGGGTTTTAATGGGTATAACGTGGTTTGGATTGTTGATTTCGGTTATTACAAAGTTTATTAGGGTAGT
>CAJVGC010000381.1:0-21358 GCA_910822075.1 Senecio squalidus
CACCCTGCAACTGGTCGAAAAGGTCATCGATCCTCGGGAGTGGGTATCGGTTCTTAACGGTCAGCTTGTTCAGTTCGCGGTAGTCGATGCACATACGAAAGGATCCGTCTTTCTTTTTAACGAAGAGTATAGGGGCTCCCCAAGGGGACGAGCTAGGACGAATAAGACCATGATCCAAGAGTTCCTGAAGCTGTTTAGACAGCTCTTGCATTTCCGGTGGGGCTAGACGGTACGGTGTCCTAGCGACCGGTGTTGCTCCAGGAATGAGGTCTATCCGGAATTCCACTTGTCGATGCGGAGGTAGCCCTGGCAAATCTTCGGGAAAGACTTCGGGGTGATCCTTGACTACTGGGATATCTTGAATACGGATCTCCTTGGTTTTACGTTCAACAACGTGAGCAAGGAACGCGTCACAGTCCTTCTCGAGGTACTTACGCATTTTGATGGACGACACAAGACGGAGTGAACGTCCGGGCTTGTCTCCTTGAACAACTAAGGTTTCAGTGTCAGAAAGAGGAATGCGGATGAGTTTATCAAAACAGACGATCTCGGCTCGGAAACGAGAGAGCCAGTCCATTCCGACGATGACATCAAAGCTTTTCAGCTCGATAGGGATTAAATCAATAGGGAAAGTTTTATCGGACAGGCATATGGAACATCCTATGATTATATCCTTAGCTTCGAACTCCTGGTCGTTAGCGTACTCTATGGTGAAGCTATCCTTAAGAACCTTAGATCCTAAGTTAATAAGGGGTCTAAATTCTAAGGAAACAAAGCTTCTTTCGGCACCAGAATCGAACAAAACGGATGCATAATGATTATTAACAGGGAACGTACCGTTCACCGCATTTGGGTCCTGTCGAGCCTCTTCAGCTGTGAGTGCGAATGCACGTCCTCGGCCTTGCCCGACTCGGTTAGGTTGGGCATTTCGGAGTCTCGGGCAAGCATTTCGGAGGTGCTGGTCACTTCCGCACTCGTAGCACACTGGCTTCGGACCTGGAGCTGCCTACTTTTCCGTGCAATACTTAGCAAAGTGCCCTTCCTTCTGGCACCTCAGACACACGGGACAGTTACCGTGATGGTGGAAATTGCACTTGTTGCACTTGGGGTTCGTCCCCGTGTATCTATTTCCAGCCGGTGGAGGTGGCGGTGGCGGTGCTACGGCTGTTATGGCAAGGTTGCGGGTGGTCTTCTTCTTCTTGTTCCGGAGTTACTAGCCTTGGGACCAGTCGGGCCAGCTCGTGGAATCGGGCAGTGTACCCTTCGATGTCGTTTCCGACCATCTCATGATCCCAGAGCTCGGCTTCGAGCTTTTTGATTTCCCCTTTGGGGCAGTACTCCTCAATCAGGAGGGTTTTGAATTGTTCCCAGGTGAGAGCATTAGCGGTCTCACGTCCCCTATTGCGGACCACATTGTTCCACCAAGTCAGTGCTTTCCCGTGCAATACGCAGGAAGCGTATTGTACTTTCATAGCTTCGGCACATCCACTGATGTGCAGCACCGACTCGATGCTCTCAAACCATGATACCAAGCCTACGGCACCAGTTGTGCCATGGAACTCCTTAGGCTTGCAGGCCATGAAGCTCTTATAAGTGCAGGCTGGTGGGTTTGGGGGTTGCTGTTGGTTCTGGTGGTTGTTCTGTTGTTGTTGCTGTTGTTGTTGCTGTTGTTGTTGTTGTTGTTGTTGTTGTTGTTGTTGTTGTTGTTGCTGCTGCTGTTGTTGTTGCTGTTGGTGGTTGTTGACGTTAGCATTGATTCCCGCAGTGATCTGAGCGATCATGTTGGGCATCGCTGCTTGCAACTGTTCGGCCACTTGCTCAGCAATGATTGCGGCATTGGTACGGGGTGCCATGATTCTCCAACAGACAACAGATTCAGTTTAGAAACGCACGATTAGAGTACGATAGGAACATGATTCAATGAACAAGTTAACAATCACGCAAGAATAAGGTAACAGAACAGATAGTACACGCACGACAAAGTTTCAAGAGATTCACCCGACAAGGATTCATACGTAAGAAAGATTCAACACAGTACAAGATTCACAAGACAAGGTAATAATAGATAATAATAAATGGAACTTCATTCATTAATATAAAGGTTGAGTACAAGGTTCAAAATAGGAGAAGTACAGTACAATACATAAGGAAATAAAGAAAATGGCGCGAAGCTGTGTACATTTGAAAATTACAACTCGGCCTACAGTACAATAATAAAGAGAAGAACTAACGGCGCCTCTCGAAGAACATCTTGGCGGCAATAACCGCCAACAGGGTCCCCATGACCAAGCAAACTCCTACCAAGCGTTGCATCGTACGGGCCGTGGCCTGAACCACAGAAAGGTGACGCAACGCTTGTTCCGACAACCTCCGCGTGGCGTCGGAGACCTCGCAAAGGAGCAGCCCTTGTTGCTGGGCTTCCTCTGAAAGTCCCCTAACCTCGCGGTGGAGGTGCAGGAAAGCGGCAGGAGGGGGTAGCTGTGGGGTATGCGGCATCCTCTGCCTTGCTGCTTCAGCGTCTCTAGCCCGCTGCATCTCTTCTCGTTCGAGTTGTCGCTCCCACGAGTAGTGATCCATCATCGAGGTGCGTGGGGCCTCGGGAGTTGGGTGTCCGAACGGGAGATGGGGTGGCGCAGGCCTGGACGGGCCGTCCTGCCGCGCTACCATCCTATCGGGTAGCCGTCCCGGAAGGATTACCTGCTTACGCGCCTTCGTGACGACACGTGGTCCACGGCGCTGTGGTGGCGCGGCAACGGGGGCCGGTGGAGGTGGTAAAACCGACCTCGGGCTTGACCCGATGCTGCTGGACACAGCCATGGAGGTATCCTCCGTAGGGTCCGTGGTCTGGTGTCGGAGACTTTCCGAGGCGGTATGGCCCTCGGAAGGCTAGTGAGAGGACGCGGCTCTCGGTTGGGATCGTGATTGAGATCGCGAGGGAGATCGCGAACGTGATGATTGAGACATGACGAATCTGCGACGTAAAAAGTTTCGTAAGTACATGAACACGATAATGCTAAAGGAAAATAAGTAAGGAAATGCAGGTAAGGGTCGATCACGTGAGGTTGGGAATAGTAAGACCGGGAATTTTTTTTACTCATAACCGTTTATGTTTAGTAATTACGTTTCGTCCTTGCATAAGTCGTTTTGAACTAGGCAGGGGTGATCAGGCCATGCGTAGTTAAAAACAATCATGCAATCGCAAAATTAATTCTCTAAAGTTTTGAACCCATAATGATTTTCCGAAAAGCCTTGGTTATAGTTTGGTTTCAAAAACTTTTTGGAAATTTCTAAAACCGTTTTCACTATAACCTGTGCTTTGATACCAAGTCTGTCACACCCCGCTATAGCGGAAACACGGAATGTGAGAGCTGGAATATCATTACACGGTTATAAGCAAATATAAACGATTCAAGTCATTTCGATTTGAAATAAAATTGTTCAAGTTTCAACATTCAAAAACAACCAAGTAGTTCAGGATTTAACTTAAAGTACAAATACAATGTTTCCAAAACAAATTCCCAAAATAGAAAGGTATTTTCCCAATGAGCGCCTCACGTAACTATATCGACCCTCCCTTGCCATGCATTCCATACACTTACATTAATTTCCTGAAACATAAGATAAAGTGTCAACTACATAAAGTAGTGAGTGAGTTACAGTTTAGAGTTTCGATAAAGTTTCCAAAAATAGAAAGTTACAAAATATATGACGACGTCATAAGTAAAAGGAACGGAGCGACGTTTGAACATATATGTAAATAGTAAAAGGTTTGAACGTACACAAGTAAATTAAACAAATAAAACTCGTATAATTAAAGTTGTAGCGGAATCCAGGCGCTAAAAAGGTGTATGCGTAGGGAGTATGTGTTTAACTAAATAGTAACTCGTATCAATCACTTGGCATAATATAAGTAGTAAGTATACACTAAACCGATTGTGTGGTCCTCAACTAGCCCAAAAATGTTTAATTGATTGAACGGTTGAACTTAGCAATATGTACTTGGGACGCTAACCCTGAGTAAGGAGTGACCCCTCCTAAGTATCGATACCCATATGACTAACGGCTGTCGCTAATAGTGTATAAAAGAACCTGAACCAAAACAGGCAATTGAACAAAGTTTCCAAAAGTACAATGAGTTCTTACGGGCTTATATATCCATCAAGGATTGGTCGCTAACAAGTATCCTAAATTTAGTTAACCCGCTAAGGCATCAACACATATACGCATAATTGTTCACAAGTTCAAGTTTCGTACAAGTTTCCAAAGTTTCAAGTTTTGTACAAGTTTCCAAAGTTTCAAAGTTTCCAAAGAGTTTCAAGTTTCGTACAAGTTTCCAAAGTTTACGAGTTTCATAAGTTTGAAATGTTTCAAAGTTTCCAAAGTTTCGCACAAGTTTCCAAAAGTTTCAATAATGTATCAAAAGTATCAAGTTTCCAATTGTTTCAATAATTCGCAAATAGTGTTACAAGTTACAAAACATGTGATCTTATGCTTCCCCCAAATAATGTTTAAAAGTACAAAAAAGTAAACAAGTGGGGTTGTAACTCACGGTTTGCGGAGATAAGAGGTATGAACAAGCACAAAAGAAACGGAACGCGTCGGGAATCACAAACGACCTAGAACACCGGAAGTTGTACAAGTTTTGTTAGTATAATAGAGTTATGTTAAGTTCCAATTTAACATTTTAAATTCTCATTTTCTTATACATAGATTCTGTCCCAAAAAGTTTAATACGGAAAGTTTATAAGGTTTATGTGTTCGTGTACGTTTTGTAGTCCGATAAGTCCAATTATGTCCAAAAAGTGTCCAAGTTCAAAGTTAATGTGATTAAGTCTCGAAGTTATCGTGTTACTGAATTTGAAATATATTTTACGGTGAAATTTGGGCAGCGCTTCCGCGCTATAAAAATTATGTCCATTTTGTAAACACTTTCCCGCTTTAAAATACACAATACAACCATTTAAACAATATTACATAAGTTTTAAGTACTCAAACATTTTCAAACCATTCCTTTGTTCAAAACAGTAAGCTTTTCAAGGGTAAATAATCTGTGGTACTTGTTTTAGCTTATTTTTATGTTTACGGCCTTCAAAACGATAAAAGTGACAAACAGCCATATTCAGGCGGCGGCTGGAGGTATTCAGCCGCCGGCTGGACTTTAGCCGTCGGCTGGAATCCTTCAGCCGCCGGCCAAAAGCCTTCGGCCAGCTTCATTATTACGTTATTTTTCGTTTTTAAGCTTGTTTAACGGGTAGATTTAACATGCAAACTGATAGAACTCAAATATATGTATTTTTAGAGTAAAATCGCTGTTTTCTTTTAGATTTACATGTTAAAAATATAGATCTATCATAAAATCTCGTTTTTAAGTAAGAAAACGTTTTAAATCTTTGTAAAAACATATTTTCAGTTTATGGATCTTACATGCAACCGATTATTTATGTAAAAAGAGTAAAATAAAGAAGTTCTACCGGAGGAAAAAGCAAGGTGACGGTTTGGATGAGTTTTAGCTCCAAAAACTTCTTGGAAACCCGTTTTAAACCTTTCCTTTTGCTACCCTTTACTCTTTGGACGATTTGTATGTGATTGATGGTTGATTTTTGATGTTTATGGACTGTTTTTATGGTGGAAGTTTCTGTTTTTGCTTGGGTGTTCTTGAGAAAATGGAGAGAGTTTGAGAGAGAAGTAGAGATGTGTGTGTTTTGTGTTTTGTTTGAATGAATTTGAAAATAGGAGTGAACCAAAAGGGTGTTTACTGACCTTGGGAGTCTCAAATGGCAGTAAATTATGCCCAGTCCCGAGCCAAAATGGTTGGTCCAATGACATTTCATGCAAAAATGAGTCATCGTCCAGCTGGACAGCGAGATTCAGCCGCCGGCTAAATATATTCAGCCGCCGGCTGGATTGAGAATGAATTTTATGAATGAATACCAATATGAATGAATTACGATGAATATAATACAAAAAGTATACATATAAACATGATTATAAGTGAGTATATAAACATGAATATAAGTTTTAATATGAATATAAGTCTGAATATACACATAAATATAAGTATGAATATAAACGTAAATATGAATATGAATCACCATATTACTATAAGTATGAATATAGACATAAAATATAAATGTGAATATAAGTATGAATTAAACATATAAGTATGAATATGAATGTCATGATACAGCCCAAAGATTTATATAATAAAGAGGGCATCGAGTTTACTCACATGATTAAATACGGAGGTAGATACGGATACTAGATTATGAATACGGAATACGTTGAAAGGAACACCAAACTTGCCTTTACAAATCTAGAAATAAGAATAAATATGAATAAGAATATATCATGAAATTAGAGTTTTCTAGATTAGAGTTTGAATAGACAAGATTAATAAGATGATGATGGTAAACTTGAGTAACATAAAAGATAAACATGATTATGGATTATTATGATGAAAAACAATAGAATTGGGAACCTTTACAATCGATTATGGGAGGCTTGAAGTTTCGATTATGGAGCTTTGTGTTGGTTTGATTTTTGACAAGATAACACATTAATAATGTTACATGATATAATAAACAAGGTTTAAATAGAATTAAGATAACCCAAATATACATAACTCAAATCGAACTTTTATAAATCGTCAAATGTATACAATTACAAAGTCCGAATTAAAGTTACAAGTCAAATATCGGGTCGGATTCGGGCACGGTGTTACATAAATCCTCCAATGTTGTATCTCTAGTGGTCTTTATTTTGGCCTTTATTCTGCTGCTTCGTCAACGCCAACATACCCTTGCGTGTCTCCAAAATACCCTTGCGTTTCACCAACTCCCTCGAAAGGCACCGATGTGCCTGTGCCCAAAGAAAAGATCCCCACGGAAACAAGTTCCATGACTCAAAATCCTCAACCAAACGTAACATACCCTCAGGTATGGCGATGTCATCCTGAACTCCCATAAACTCGTGATGCACCAACATCAACAAACAAACCCTAACCGCATCTGCGTCAGACAACCGAGCAAACCTAGCCTGATCACCAAACAACTCTCGTATATGAGCACCCTTCACGTGAGAAGTACATGGATCTATACTCGGAAATACCCGTCTCTAAAACGGAATGTGCGTAGTCCAAAACGCATCCCGGTGATGATACAAAAATCCTCTCGCGTAAACCTAACAACATGAACGCCCCCAATACTAAATACCAACTCCTGGTCCGACGGGACGTCCGAGGTATCCAAGGACTGAAGAAAAGGATGAACTAACAACCGACCCTTGTTCCTATCTACAATATCAAGCCAACAACCAAAACACGTACTCTGAAAAAGGTGTAACCGAGCATCTACCAACTCCAACCTACGTCTAATATCTATACTTATATGAAACCTACCACGTATAGTAACTACCGCATGAACATACTGCAAAACAAAACGAATGGAGAGTAATTGTTAAAGTTTAACTAAACTCGATCGACCAAAATCTTTATCATAAAGACTAATATTTTAGTCAATAAAAAGTAAAATATATTGTTATTAATTCAAAATTTTATTATATTACAAAATGTGAGGTCTTGTAAATCCTCAAAGCTAATACAATCTATGTAAGGAATCAATAACTAGTCGCAGAATAACAAGTTATTGATCAAAGCTAAACGAATTAAAAACAAGGATTCAACGGTTTAAGAGATATTATTTCAAAGCCTTTAATTGGCGGGAAAGTTTGTTACAGAGTAAATGATTCTCAAACTCACACTTTTTGCACTGCTTTCACCACTATTTATAGGCTAAGTTACCTAACTATTACATTACAAACACCCGTATGTTTATTTAAAAACACTTCGGGTGAACTAATAATTACAACATCAGTTAACCTTAGTTCGAGTGAACTTCAACTTAAGTTTGGTGAAGAGTTAGTTCACCCGACCTAAAGTCTTCCTGAGATTCTACTATAACATTTAGTTCGGATGATGAACAATGTTCACCCGAACTAAAAGTCTAACACTCTACACTATGAATCAGATCTTTGGAAGCTTCAACATCAAACTTGTATGCTCCAACACGAAATATCATTAAAAAAAAAATATTAAAAAAATCAGTTTGCATAATTTTAAATTCTGAAGACCGGTTCGCATAAATCTGGGTTCTTATTATGCGAATTGGTTGATTACCAAAATTGGGCAATTTTAACATCTAAAATCAACTAAACCTCACAATTAACTAACTCTATGACATTTGGATGTCCTAAATAACATTTATATCCAAGGTTACATATAACGTAAGACTTGGCGTGGCGGCATGAGTAAGCCTCAAGCTTTGCAAGAAATGGCGAGACATGACGTTTTTCAAAGTGTGACTAGGTGGCAAAATATTTTAATATATTTTATAATATTATATATATATATATATATATATATATATATATATATATATATATATATATATATATATATATATATATATATATATATATATATATATTTACTATTATTAAGCTATATAAAAATCAATAAATTATCAAAAGGCATGTTTTTAACATTTAAGTATATATATTCTAAGATACAGTCACAAATTTACAATCAAATGATTTTTATAGCCATTTTCAACTATTTTTAAACTTTGTTTTTGTTTCTTTTCTAATTTTTCATAACGCGTTACAAAAAACTCTCGTTAAGGCGTGCCATGGCCACGTTTTTTTTGCCTCCACGCCTAACAAAGACGTCTTGCATGTTTTCGTAATTTCTCGTCGCGCTCGCTATGGCGCGTTATTTAGAACCTTGTTTATAACTAACCAAACATCATTAAGTAAAACCTAAAAAATCGACCGGCGCCTAAACCATCAATGAAACAAAAATAAGCTTTTAAAACATGTAAATTTATACCTGACTATCACGTCTAGGGTGCCCTTGATCCATCTCCGTTGATTGATTGCCTTCAATTTCACTGATTTAGGGGTTCGTGTAAAAAGAAATTTGGGTATGCTATGTGGGTTTAGGGATTTTGACTAAAAAATGAAAAGTTTGACCCCTTTTATACTCATGATGACGTCATATGCTAACTAATGACGTCATGTAGCATATTTTGATTTTTTTTTTCTTTTTCAAAATGGAGTTCGCATATCCGAACCATATGCTTATGTTCGGATATGCGAACTCCATGTAGCATATGCGAACTGTTTGATATTTTGTAAAATTTTTGGTAGATTTTGACATTATGTAAAATAAACCCCCATTTTGCTATTTTTTCCGTTTTTTAAACATGTGAAGTAAATATTTTTTATATATATTTGATGGGCCTTCTTTGTGTTGTTAGAAAACCTTATATTGATTATGGTTTCCTTTTTGTAAATGTTATAACAGGCCTTCTTTTATCACTACCGGGCCTATAAGTTCGGTTTACAAATTTTCAATTGCCATAAATTCTACAAAAAAAAAATATACCTTGTTGGGCCAAATTCAATTGAAAAGTGTACAAAGCAAATATGTTTCAAAAATCATTAATAGTTGGCTAAATGTTACTAACAATTGATGCTTAGAAAGTAATAGTTATATGAATTATGAATGGATTTGTCGCAATTTCAATTTCATAAGAACCATAAAAAGATGCATATAAAGTAATAGTTAGATCATCAAATCATAAGCAAAACAAAAGCTATCGAGTAGTATAAGATATTTTAATGGAATTATAGCTTGACATAATATTCACGAGAATGCATACTCGTGTAATAAATTGATATGCTAGTACCCAAAATGGCGGGATTGTGGGCAACAACGCCCCTAGCATGGGTCTGGGAACAATGCTCACGACAAAAAAAATTGACTAGGTATATTAGTCGTAAACAATGTTTAGAACCTCATTTTGGTGGGTGAATAACCATCATTATCATAAGGATATTCATTGATCGAAATCATGTATTCGTATTTTTTCAATAATCACACTATTGAGCTTTCCATTGAGTTGGTCACTAAATGTTGTTCGCGAAATATGGTCATAAAAATTGTTTTGGACAATTATAATTGCTTATAATTTTGTAAGTAGTTGGGAGTTTTTTATAAAATGATAAACAAACATAATCTAACGACTTAAAAGTTAAAGCAAATCTCTTTTCGTGTTGTTAGAAAACCTTATATTTATTTCTTATCACAGATACCGCAAAACGATATGGGGCTTGAAATATTTTTATTGAAAAGTGATTCGCATACACGATTGAGAAAGATACTAAAATTTTGATTTCTTACACCATGTTCATATCATCCTAGAGTTCTAGCATACATTAGGTTCGAATTGTGTGGCTAGCATTTTCATTATAAGAAACATCCATACCCATGATAGCACTGAATCTCGAATCTATACCATTTTATCCAACAAAATTGATAGGTATGAGTTCCATTCGTCATTATATTCTTGTTTTAAAAGTGCTTTCATGGAATTGAAGTTTGAAATTAAATCACTCATTTAATATGCAGTTGGACCACTATTGTACCTTGACACTTACAAGTCGTTTTGTCTTGCTTCATGTATTTATATAGTATCTTTAAACGTTAATATATTTTTACCACTAAAAAGTATTCACGAACTCCGATGAAAACTATAATGTTTTGGATTTGATTAACAACAACAAAGTCGGACGTTGGTCATCATCAGTTCACGGAAAAGTTAAACTGAACTCGTTTTTCTCCTTCTAAAAACGGTTATCTTGTAATGATTGTTGTGTAAAGTTACCGTATAACTACTTGTATACATCGTACATCCCTCTGCGATATACGTATTTTCCTTTTAAAAAGTTAAGTAATAAATGGATGTGATGCAAAAAATCGAATAAAAGGCTGGATACGTTTGGAAAGGTCAAGTGTGGCCAATAAAATTGTGGGGCATCCACACAAGTTGGATATGAGTCCACTTAAAATTGATTGAAAGAAATGTTAAAAGTGACAAGTCGAAGGTGGTTAGGTGAAATTTTCCAAATTATCTTTGTTTATTGACAAGTGATCCCCTCAATTGACCCTACATATATCATTTTTGTTCCTATATTCATTGCAACAACAAGCTCATAAATTATACATTGCTTAATGAAAAAAATGGTACGAACCTAGTTAAAGTGTTAGTGTTTAAGTAAGTAAATACACGAGTAAATAAATGATTTAATAAGCAAGGTACGATCAATACTTAAATAAATTAAAATAACATTATATATATTTTTTTAAAATACAAAGATTCCCACACTTAATTACATATCACAAACTATATACAGTAGAAATTTGTTCATAACAGACTTAACTATGGTTGATCGTCATCTCAATGCGGTTAAATCAGACGTCTGTGAACACATATTATGTACATTACCACACGTATACGAGCAAGATTATATTAGATATGGAACCTTCATCACAGTTCACAAGCAAAGGGTCTCAAGTGAACAACATTACCATTTTGATGATATGTACTATACATACAATGATATTTAAGATTATGATATGGTTTGTTCAAAGAATCCGAGTGTTCATACATAGTGTTGGTATTGAAAGTTTTTGATGAAGTTATGAAATCTTCAAAGTGTGTTTTTGATCTGAGTGTTTAAGTCGGGTAAACTAAGTTCATCATCCGACTTAAAACTTAGAAAGTCTTTAGTTAAGATTTTAACTCAGATGAACAAGTTACTTCACCAGAGTTAACTGAAGTTGACCAGAGTTAAATTTCAACTAAAGATTAAGTCAACACAAGTCAACATTGAAGATTATAACTCTGATGATGAAGACTCTACTTCCGAGTTAAAGTGAACAACTCCAGAGTTAAAATTAAGATGAAGACTTAGTTGTGTTTAGTGTAATGTATATGTAATAATGTCTATTAATAGAATGATGTGTGGATAGAGTCATTTGTCTTTGAACCCTAACTCATTCATTTGAGTACCGTTGAGCTTCAACATACATGTAACGGCTATTTCCGCCAAAATTGTTCTATCAATGATATCTAAACATTAAGTTTTCGTTAATCAAATCCCCAATTCAATTATAGTTTAGATTCAATCAAATCATGAGATTTCGCATCTTGATTTGATCATTCAATTCACTGATTAGAAGCTTTAGGATCCTGTTTAAATCCTGTCAATTGATATCATAGCCAGACAAATCAATTGATTAAATTCAATTTATTCTGGTTCATCGATTTGACTCGATTCGAGTGAATTTAGTCAAATTATTAGTGTTTTGTTGAATCGAAGAAGTCCGAATTGAAATCGAGTAAAATTAATGAAGAATCTATGGAGATTACTTAGTTTTTGGTGGAATTGTTGTTACGATAATCAATTGGAGGTGATCAGAGTATGAAGCTAATCCACGAGTTATCAATTTTTTAAGATATGAGATTGATACTGCAGATTTTAAGTCGGATGATGAAGCGGTTAATCCGAACTAAATTGAAAGTTTGATTGATGAAAAGTAGTTTGAATTTGATGATCATGAAGCAAAGGATCTACTCAGAAATTGAATTCTGCATGCTAATACAAGCTTAGATTAGTGATTTGTCATTTCAATCTGCTTAAGTCATTCTAATTGAAAGTTTGAGAAGAATGGAAGTTTTAAGTCGGATGTTGAAGGAAACTGAGATTGTTGATGATTAAATTGTTCTAATGATGACGAAGGAGTGAAGATTAAAAGTTTGTCATGTGTTGAAGAACAAAATATTTTCAGAAACATGTTTCTTCAAAGCAAAATGATCTGGTAATTACCTTACTGATTCAGATTTATAATGATCAAAAAGTCTAACTCGGATGAAGGTTTGATATGTGAATAATGATGAGATGTTAATCTGTTGTTGATGCTGATTGTGAACTCATGTTGATATTGATTAAGATGTAAGAATATGATGAGTTTGTTGAGCTTGTTAGTTAAGGGGGAGATTACTGATACGAACTTTGTAATGCTAACAATGGAGAATCAGTTAAGGGGGATATTGTTGTATTGAAGAATCTGAGTTGTTTGAAGCTAATCATGGAGAATCATATGTTCCGATTTGAAGATTTATAACATCATCCAAGGGGGAGATTGTTGGGTATTGAAAGTTATGGATGAAACTATGAAATTTTCAAAGTGTGTTTTTGATCTGAGTGTTTAAGTCGGGTGAACTAAGTTCATCACCCGACTTAAAACTTAGAAAGTCTTTAGTGAAGATTTTAACTCGGGTGAACAAGTTATTTCACCAGAGTTAACTGAAGTTCACCAGAGTTAAATTTCAACTGAAGATTAAGTTGGTCAACACAAGTCAACATTGAAGATTATAACTATGATGATGAAGAATCTACTTACAAGTTAAAGTGAACAGCTCTAGAGTTAAAGCTAAGATGAAGACTTAGTTGTGTTTAGTGTAATGTGTATGTAATGATGTCTATAAATAAAATGATGTGTGGATAAAGTCATTTGACTTTGAACCCGAACTCATTCATTTGAGTACCGTTGAACTTCAACATTCATGTAACGACTATTCCCGCCAAAATTGTTCTATCAATGATATCTAAACATTAAGCTTTCGTTAATCAAATCATCTATTCAATTACAGTTTAGATTCAATCAAATCATGAGATTCCGCATTATTATTTGATCATTCAATTCACTGATTAGGAGCTTTAGCATCTTGTTTAAATCTTGTCACAGAGTACGCTTGTTATGCATTAAAGGAGAGTTTAACCCGGCCTTTCTCGTTATATACTATCTACCAAAACGTCAATGACATTTGTGACATGACAATTTTGTTGTTTTTATTCATGATACGTACATATGTCCTTTTCTTCATTAATAATAATTAGTCCTTGTTGAAAAATATATATTTTGTTTTCCATGCGTTTCATTCTTTAATCTTATAGGTTGTTTCCATTTTCTCTTTTAGAGGCGACGGTATATAATTTTATAACTTGTATATTGAGTAAAGATATACCTAATCGATCACTAAGCTTAAAAACTCAATCTCATGCTTTGTTACTATACGAAAAACACAAAACAACTTCACTATAATCTCAATATGTAGACTTGAGATTCTTCGGTGGAAATCAAAGTTCAAACCCCAACAGTTACAACAATAACGTTCAAAGACGTAACTTAGTTAGTTCTAGGGAGAATGACTTACTAGTCACATTTGGTGGACATTATCTCGAGCCGGCCACTAAGTTAATCGGAAATAAAGCTCTTCATTGTCTTTTAAATACTGTCCAAAAATGTGAAGCGAGTGACTGATTAATGTTGTCGATCATCAACATTTTACGTCTGGTTAACAAATTACTTCAAAAAAGTTATAAGTACTTTGACACTACTTATGTTGTACTAAAATAAATTTAGTTTTGTTTATAAACAAATGCAAGTTGATTTTCCAATATAAACACAAGAAGTATTCTATTGTCAACTTGTCTTATATCTTTCTCTTTTTAGAGATTTGTGAAGTAAGTATATAAAGTATAATTTAATCATATTTTATTTGATTACTAAATTATTAGTATTCTCTTAAACAAATATTAATATCGTTGTTGTCTCCTTATCTAAGGCATGGATCATGGTATTAATTTTAATAACTTGACACCACAAACACAAACAGTGAAACAGCTATTACTGCATTATTTAGCAACCCTTTTATTTTAATTAAAGTATATAAACTACTCATTTTTTTCAGATTTTTTAAATACAAAGTATATAAATTTATAATAAATAATTATATTATAAAATATTTTAATATTTATATTATCATTTTAAGTACTTATTAGATGTGTTACAATTTTTTTTTATGTAAAATATATATTTGTTATAAAAATATATATATTGAACAAAAGTATGGGAAAAAGCATAATTAAGACATGGTAAGTTTTTATTGCTGAAAAGAGAAGATAAAAGAGAGAGTGTTTATTTATATAAGTAAAAGTATAAAACTTTCTTAAAGTAAGGGACTTCTCCAATTGGTCAAGTTGAAGAGAACTAGTTGACCACTCAAAAGATCACAATATGATAAATATAAACATACACATCTACATCAGTATAACAATTAAGTAAAATAATGCAATTACACTATATGTTGTTAACATAATTACGTTTGCTCTATGCAAACTTAAATTATAGATTATAGTCATACCCAAGATTAAGATTTGGATTATTGTTTTTCTTGCCAATATGTACTCCAGATATTTAAATTTTAAAACACTTGAACCTAGAGCCGAAATACCATATAAAGTTAGATATGTACAATACTATGCATTTTATATACGTAAATATTACAAGAAAAATTGTTTTTAATGACGACTCAAATTTAATCACTAATATTAGTAGTGACCATGAATTTGGTCACTAATATCTTTAGTGACAAAATATTTCGTCACTAATGATTTTAATGACCAATTTTGAGACATCACTTTTCGTTACTATATGTCCGTTACTAATTTTATTAGAGACCAAATTATATTATTTTTTTGTCACTAATTTTGTTTAGTGACCAAATTTATTGACGACGTTTTTTAATGATGACTAAATAAGCTTATTAGTGACAAAAAATAGTCGTCACTAAAAATTTTCTTCACCAAAACCTATTTTTTTATAGTGAATTATACACCTTATACATTGATAGGAGTATAATGGATAAGAACCGGTTCCAAAACTATTACGTTTTCGTAGGAAATCTAAAATATGGCCACCATTTACAAATTTTTGTTTTATATATATATATATATATATATATATGTATATATATATATATTTATTGATAGGACTTTTTAGCCTAACAACATACTTAACATATAAGACCAACTAGGTTTTTTTTTTCTAAAACAAATTGGCAATAGAGAGAATAGTTCATTGCCTTATATGCTTGCATTTAGTTTACCTTTTTACCAATGTGAAACATGGGTTTGCACCCAACAATTATTTCCCACCGTTTGTTATCAAAAATTCCTTGTTTGAAGGACCCTGACCTTCAACAAATGTGAGGGAACCAACGTAATATAAGAAACTTCGTAATGGTGGTGGCTATCGAACAAGAAAAAGAAAAGAAACCGAGAATTAGACAATTCTCATGAAGGAAAAGGAAGTTTCAGTACAAGGGTTTAGCTTCACCCCCTCACCTTTATTTATAGGTGAGGGGGTGTACGAGTCCTACTATAACTCGGTTAGGAAACCCCTAAACCGATTACAGCTCTTTAGCAGTTTTTTAGCAGTTTTTAGCAGTTTTGCATCCAGCTATCTTTGAAAAGATTTGTTCAGGCACTGCATTTCCTAAAATGCTTCTGGCTTTAGGATCAAGATTGTACAACAGCTTGTCTTGATCTGTCCATTGAGATTTGGTAGTTTGAACCCATCTAGCACGTTGAACTACTTTATCACCTTCCTTTACTTCATCAATGTGCTTTCCAGGAATTATGGGTCCTTCAGTTATTATTCTTATCATTTCTTCATGAATTCCTGAGAGATGCCACTCAGCTTTAAGCTTCCAATGGGCAAAATTGTGTCCATTGAAAACAGGAATTCCTTTACCAGCCATTGCAGGTGAGTTTGAAGATGATGACACTGTTTTGAGATTTTAAGTATTGATCGTTTAAGATTTATAAATTAATTAAAATTTAAATCTTATTTGCTCTGATACCAGTTGACAGGTCTCAATAAGATCTCAAACAATGGCTAATCAATCACAAATAAGTATTTAGACGTTAATTATTATTAATCGATTGATTACTCAGTTTCTTGTTTATTATCGCGGAATTATAATAACAAAGAATAAGTATAACACACAGCTATATTGCTTCAAAATGTACAACGATTACAAAGTTCAAGCTCACTATTTATACACAATAATAGTGAGCTTGATAAGTATGAATCTTAGAAAATCTTCTAATAGAATAGAAGATTTCATCTAACTAACATACCTAAATTACTGCCCTACGACTCTTCATGAATCTGAGTAGTCAGCTTCAGTCACTCAGACTCAAGTCACTCAGACTCAGTCACTCAGACTCATGTCACTCAGACTAAGACTTTAATTAACAGATTTATTAACTTAGGTTAAATCATTGTTTTTCCCAACAATCTCCCCCTATCTGTTTCAATTAAAGTCTTTTACAAACTATGCACCAAAAATAAACACAAACAGAAATAGTTAAAAACATATTGTTTGTGAACAAAAAGATACATCACACAAATCACTTTTTCTTCTTGAGAGTTCTCTTCTTCTTCTTCAAGGAGGTCTCGAATGGCACAGGCTGATTCACTTCGTTTAACCACTTCAACCTTTCGGTCTTCCAAGCAAGCAATCTCTCCATTTCAGTGTCAGACTTATGGAAGTGCAGTTGATACTCTTTCTTGATTAGCTCCACTTTGTCAGCCAAAGTTCCAATTTCTTCAATCCTCCTGAGATTATTGAACAACCAGCTAATCAGCTTCATTCTAAATGGAAGACACTGAGCAGACTCACATTCACTGAGCAAAGCTATGCAATGATAAATTGAAGCCATATTGAGTCTGTCTTTGGCTTGGAAACTTTCCTCTCCCCCACAATCTACGTAACATAGGTCTCTACATAGGTCCTGTCTTGAAACACAACATCTTTGGGAACAGGATGCATATTACTTGCTTCCAGACCCAAAGATTTAGCCCCAACTCTCACCTTGTGCATAGTGCAGAATGCTCTAAACTCTTCACCAGTTATCAGCTTCAGCATATTGGCTACATTGACATTATCGACAGCCTCTCTTTTGATAGCCATTTTGTGCTCGATGTTTGTTATTCCTGTGCTCAACCTGGCTATCTCTTTCCATTCCTCCAGACCCAGTGTGTGTAACCTGGTTAATCCAACCTTGTATGATCCTCCTTTGTGATAGCATGTGAGTAGAAGATCAGTTCCACCAGGACTTATGCACTCTAAATTTTGAATTTTGTTCTTGTGCTTTCTTATTGCGAAATTTGTTTCAATGTAGTTTACCCTGGCTTCTTCTCTAAGAACTTGTTTGGCCATTAATCTATCAGCTTCAACCCTCATTTGTTCTTCTTCAATGGCCAGATCTTCCTCAGCTTTCATCTCAGCTTCAAGATCTTCAGCTGCTTTTGACGACTGATCATATGGATTGACCTCAAACCTTTCCAGGTATAGCCCCTTCACATATTCTTTGTATTGCTCCACAGTCATTCCAGAGTTGTGAGCATACCTTTGAAGTTTGGCCAATTTCTCAGCTTCATCTTGTTTCTTCTTAACCTCAGTCTCAAGCTCAGTCTGTACCTCCATTTGTTCTTCTTCTTCAGTCTGATCTGGGTTACTGGCATACCCCACTTTGCCTTTTCCCTTGTTCTCTTCCTTCTCAGGTTCATCACTTGATATGTCGCTCCAATCAGTTTCATAAAATACTTCAGACTGACCAGTTTTAGTGTTGAACCTGGTTGTCTTATAGTATCTTTTCTCCCCCTCTTCTCTCTTCCTTTTCACACTTTGCTTGGGGATCTCAGATTCAACAGTTGTAGCAGCTAGTTTCTCCCCCTGAATCTGAGGAACCGCTGCAACATTCTTCCCCTTTCTCATCATACTAACCTCAGAGGTCAGTTTCAATACCATTTCCTTGAGTTCCTTCATCTCCTCTGCATTTTGAGTTTTTATAGCATGAACCTCAGTCTGTATTGCTCTCAGTCTTACATCAAACTGAGCAGTCATGTCCTTAAGAGCTTGTAACAGCACGGGGACAGTCAAGGCAACCTCAGACTGGGGTTGAGTAGTAACAGTGGATGTAGTAACTGGTGGTACAGCTTCACTCCCTCCCTGTGATTTAGGAGAATGATCACAAGCCATAGAAAATGAACTCTGTACCTTACTCAGTTTGGGGAGTAAGGCATTGGCGACTAGTGTAAGAGAGTTTAAGAGACTTGATGGTGGTACCTGATCGTGAACTAGCACAGAGCTAGTGAAAATAGCCTTTGGAGCTGGCTGAGAAACTGAAGGGGGTGGTCCCATACTGAGTACAGGAATATCCAGGAGTGAGATATTTTCTTCAATGCTTGCCACATGTGCCTGTGTGGTAGCAGCAGCGTGTTTCTCCAAGTTTACTACCTTAGGGTGTCCTGGGTAGTCAGATTCACCTCCTGTTCTAGCAAAGGAATAGTGGACTGATCTACAACACTGGAGGGGAGTTCAGAACTCTCAGCCTCATGGAAAAGTGAGTCCATTAGTGCTTGATTTGCTGTGGGGCTTGATGTGAGAGCTTTTTCAAATGAACTTGTTGAGTTCATCAGTTTGGTCGCTTGAGTAGCCAGTACATCAAGATGTGGAGTGGACTACTCAGACTGAGAGGGGATACTCTCAGACTGTGGTAAGGAAAAAGTAATGTCCATACCTGGAGCTGTCTCATCTGGCCCAGCCTCACCCAGTTCCACCTCAGCATCTGCTGCAGGGGTATTTCCCTCAATCTCCCCGCCAATTCTATCAATCTCCCCGTCAATTCTATCAGCCTGGACTTCTGAGTCTGAGTAGTCAGACTCAGTCTGTTCCTGATCGATGAAGGGATTTGCAATCCATTCAAGCATAATAGGTGTTAATGCTGCCTCATCCTCAGTAATTTGAATATATGTAAAAATTTTAGGAGTCAGCCTGGGGAGTTCACAAGTGTAAAATATTTGATCCAGCTGATCATAAGTTTCTTTTCCCAGGGCTTCCTCAAAACACAGTGAAAGGACTCGAATGAAGGGAACATCATTCGGTCGTTTTGATTTAAGGGCAAGGGAGAGAATCTCATCGAAATAGAGTTGTGAGAAAGAGATTCTTCTACCCGTTACCATGGCATGAAACAGATGAGTTTCAAACTCGTTCATCTGATCCAAACTTCCCGATTTACCCCCCAAACACCTTGTAATCATTGAAAATAAGAACCTCCATTTTCCAGTGAAGAATTTGTATTGGATGACCCCTTGTATTTCGGGCTGACCAATGAGTGCGAAGGACTCAGCTCGAGCTTGCTGTTTGGTCCTTCTTGCCTGAAAACCACCTTCTCCTGCCTCAGCAAGGGTGGGAAGTAAGAGCGCTGCACGAATTGTTTCTTCAGAAATAGTGATTGTCTCCAGCCCATCATTATATGTCCCAGTGATGGCGGTCTTGTCAGCGTTGACGGTGCAGGTATACCACCATTCACAAAGCACCGGGGGACACATTGTGTTTGCACAAAAGAAGGCGCCGTAGAGGGGATGTGCCTTCATATACTGAATAAGCTGCTCAAAACCCCTGTTTTGACGATTGGCGGGAATTTCAGCGGTAGCCACTCTGTTGTTATCTTTGATCTGAACACGATTTTGAAAATCCGCACCTGGAATCATACGCGGTGTAACATGAAGAACCATATTTGCGTGCGCCATTAGAAAGAAAATCAAGAAGAAGATTAGAGATTAAAACAATTAGGTTAAAATTTGAAAATCAGTTGAATATAAACTAAGAGAGCGAAAATTATGAAACTAAGTTAGGAAGCTTTCAATTTAGACCTTTAATGTTTATCAGTTTTACACTATAGACCCTTGACTGTACATTGACCTGTTTAAAAAATTAAAAAAATATAACTTAAAAATAGAAGATTTGCAAAAGAGATATACAAAAGTTTTTTAAAAAAAACATAAAAAATTAAAAAAAAAAAATCAAAAGAATATGTACTAAAAATACATTCAGTCTGTGCACTCGGTCAGACTGAAATATTTGGAGCTGACTATTGGGTCAGACTGAAAATTCACAAACTGACTAACAGGTCAGTCTGAGATTTATGTTTTTGACAGATTAAGGATTTAACATTCCCAGTTCCCCTAACAAATAGAAGAACCTGTCCTCACTCAGAGGCTTCGTGAATATGTCTGCCAATTGATCATTTGTAGCCACGAACTCCTGTCTGACCTTTCCTTTCTCCACACAGTCTCGGATGAAGTGATGTCGAATTTCAGTGTGTTTGGTCCTGGAGTGGAAAACCGGATTCGCAGTGATTTGAATGGCACTCTTGTTATCACACATGATTGGAGTGTTTTGAATCTGAATTTCAAGATCAGCCAATTGGTGTTGCATCCACAGCAATTGGGCACAACAACTCCCTGCTGCTACATACTCAGCTTCAGCAGTGGAAGTTGCAACTGAGTTTTTCTTCTTACTTGACCAGCTGACTAGTTTTCCTCCCAGAAGCTGACATCCTCCAGAAGTGCTTTTTCTGTCAAGTTTACATCCTGCATAATCTGCATCTGTGTATCCAATTAATTCAAAACCAGAATCTTTAGGGTACCATAAACCAAGATTTGGTGTACCCTTAAGATATCTAAATATTCGTTTGACAGCTTTAAGATGAGATTCCTTGGGGTCAGCTTGATATCGTGCACATAGACAAGTAGAAA
>CAJVGC010000382.1:0-21039 GCA_910822075.1 Senecio squalidus
ATAGGTTATAGGGTAGTGTGAGAGTATGGACTAGAAATTGTAATGTATGGTAAGGTTTTAGAAAATTAGGGTTTAAAAGTACCTATGGGTTTTTAGAATTAGGGTTTTGATTTTAAAAGGGTATTTTTTGTTTGATTGAGTTTTTTATGGATGAAATGACTTCTAATAATCTCCTCGTGATTCTAACTCGTATCGGAAGAAATCTAGGTTTTATAAAGAAATTAGGGTATTAATGGGTACAACGTGGTTTGGATTGTTGAATTCGGTTATTATAAAGTTTATTAGGGTAGTGTGGGAGTTTGGACTAGAAATTGTAATGTATGGTAAGGTTTTTAGAAAATTAGGGTTTTTATTTTAAAAGGGTATTTTTTTTGTTTGATTGAGTTTTTTATGGATGAAATGGTTTCTAATATCCTTCTTCAGACATTCTTAATGCTATTGTGACCTACGGGATTATGAAACATGAATATCACCCACCTTAACCGTGAATCTAACTCGTACTGGATGAAATATAGGTTTTATAAGGAAATGAGGGTTTTGAATGGGTATAACATGGTTTGGATTGTTGATTTCGGTTATTATAAAGTTTATTAGGGTTGTGTGGGAGTATGGACTAGAAATTGTAATGTATGGTAAGGTTTTTAGAAAATTAGGGTTTAAAAGTACCTATGGGTTTTTAAAATTAGGGTTTTGATTTTAAAAAGGTAATTTTTGTTTAATTGAGTTTTTTATGGATGAAATGGCTTCTAATATCCTTCTTCAGACATTCATCACGTCATTTTGATCTACGGGATTATGAAACATGAATATCACCCACCTAAACCGTGAATCTAAGTCGTACCGGATGAAATATAGGTTTTATAAAGAAATGAGGGTTTTAATGGGTACAACGTGGTTTGGATTGTTTATTTCGGTTATTATAAAGTTTATTAGGGTAGTGTGGGAGTATGGACTAGAAATTGTAATGTATGGTAAGGTTTTTTAGAAAATTAGGGTTTAAAAGTACCTATGGGTTTTTAGAATTAGGGTTTTGATTTTAAAAGGGTACTTTTTGTTTGATTGAGTTTTTTATGGATGAAATGGCTTCTAATATCCTTCTTCAGACATTCTTAATGCTATTGTGACCTACGGGATTATGAAACATGAGTATCACCCACCTAAACCGTGATACTAACTCGTACCGGATGAAATATAGGTTTTATAAGGAAATTAGGGTATTAATGGGTACAACGTGGTTTGAATTGTTGATTTCGGTTATTCTAACGTTTATTAGGGTAGTGTGGGAGTTTGGACTAGAAATTGTAATGTATTGAAAGGTTTTTAGAAAATTAGGGTTTAAAAGTACCTACAGGTTTTTAGAATTAGGGTTTTGATTTTAAAAGGGTATTTTTTGTTTGATTGAGTTTTTTATGGATGAAATGGCTTCTAATATCCTTCTTCAGACATTCTTAATGCTGTTGTGACCTACGGGATTATGAAACATGAGTATCACCCCCCTAATAAACTTTATAATAACCGAAATCAACAATCCAAACCACGTTATATCCATTCAAACCCTCATTTCCTTATAAAACCTATATTTCATCCGGTACGAGTTAGATTCACGTTAAGGTGGGTGATATTCATGTTTCATAATCCCGTAGGTCACAATAGCATAAAGAATGTCCGAAGAAGAATATTAGAATCCATTTCATCCATAAAAACTCAATCAAACAAAAAATACCCTTTTAAAATCAAAACCCTAATTCTAAAAACCCATAGGTACTTTTAAACCCTATTTTCTAAAAACCTTACCGTACATTACATTTTCTAGTCCATACTCCCACACTACCCTAATAAACTTTATAATAACCGAAATCAACAATCCAACCCACGTTGTACCCATTAAAACCCTCATTTCCTTATAAAACCTATATTTCATCCGGTACGAGTTAGATTCACCGTTAAGGTGGGTGATATTCATGTTTCATAATCCCGTAGATCAAAATGACGTGAATAATGTCTGAAGAAAGATATTAGAAGCCATTTCATCTATAAAAAACTCAATCAAACAAAAAATACCCTTTTAAAATCAAAACCCTAATTCTAAAAACCCATAGGTACTTTTAAACCCTAATTCTAAAAACCCATAGGTAATTTTAAACCCTAATTTTCTAAAAACCTTTTCATACATTACAATTTCTAGTGCATGCTCCCACACTACCCTAATAAACTTTATAATAACCGAAATCAACAATCCAAACCACGTTGTACCCATTAAAACCCTAATTTCCTTATAAAACCTAGATTTCTTCCGGTACGAGTTAGAATCACGGTTTAGGTGGGTGATACTCATGTTTCATAATCCCGTAGGTCACAATAGCATTAAGAATGTCCGAAGAAGGATATTAGAAGCCAATTCATCCATAAAATACTCAATCAAACAAAAAATACCCTTTTAAAATCAAAACCCTAATTCTATAAACCCATAAGTACTTTTAAACCCTAATTTTCTAAAAACCTTACCATACATTACAATTTCTAGTCCAAACTCCCACACTACCCTAATAAACTTTAGAATAACCGAAATTAACAATCCAAACCACGTTGTACCCATTAAAACCCTCCTTTCCTTATAAAACCTAGATTTCTTCCGGTACGAGGTAGAATCACGGTTTAGGTGGGTGATATTAATGTTTCATAATCCCGTAGGTCAAAATAACGTGAAAAATATCTGAAGAAGGATATTAGAAGCCATTTCATCCATAAAAAACTCAATCAAACAAAAAATACCCTTTTAAAATCAAAAACCTAATTCTAAAAACTCATAGGTACTTTTAAAACCTAATTTTCTAAAAACCTTAACATACATTACAATTTCTAGTCCATACTCCCACAGTACAATAATAAAATTTATAATAACCGAAATCAACAATCCAAACCACGTTGTACCCATTAATACCCTAATTTCCTTATAAAACCTAGATTTGTTCCGGTACGAGTTAGAATCACGGTTTAGGTGTGTGATATTCATGTTTCATAATCCCGTAGGTCAAAATGACGTGAAGAATGTTTGAAGAAGGATATTAGAAGCCATTTCATCCATAAAAAACTCAATCAAACAAAAAATACCCTTTTAAAATGAAAACCCTAATTCTAAAAACCCATAGGTAATTTTAAACCCTAATGTGACAACCGTCAAATTCTAGGTACAAATTATGCTCTATGTCTCTCTTATTATCTACCGTTACTTTTAACAGATCAATAACCGGATACGCGCTCGTGTCGGAATCACACCCGAAATCAATTTATATAAGTCCTAATACCAAGAAAACACCTAATGAACTTTCCTAAGTTCATAACATATCATAACTAAGAACTTTCGGTTAACAAAAAGGTCCAACAAAAAAAAAAAAAAAAAAAAAAAAAAAAAAAAAAAAAAATAATTTTATGCACGGTGCGCAACACCTGTTGCCAGAATTTTTAAAAATGTTACATTTTCAGTCCTTTTCTCGTTTTACACCACCACCACCCACATTGGCCAATCAAAAACGAGTCTAGACCTGTCATTACTGCATTTCAGTATTCCAACATTCATTTAACATCATTTTTACTTTCATTTTTCATTTTCTAAATCATTTTTACACACACTAAAACACACACACATCCTTTCTCTCTAGTTTTCTCTCTAAACCACCATTGAAACCAGAAACATTTCACCATTAAAAATCAATTCTAAACCATACAAATCGTTCATATCATCCAAAGAAGCTAAAGGAAACAAAAGATTTCGAAAAGGACCACCGTTGTAAAGATTTTTGAAGATCAAATCCGACCAAAACTCATCATCCAAGCTTTTGCTCCGGTAGATTACTTTCTTTTTACTATTTTTACATAAATAATCAATTGCATGTAAGATCTAACGGTTGAAAATGAGATTTTATACAAATCTTTGACTTTTATGGTCAAAAACATTTTAAACCGAAACACTCTTTAAATCCACGAATCTGTGAATAAAAATGTTTTAGAAACTGTTGAAATGTTGTTTTGGATGATATTTACTAATTGCATGTACAATCTAAACAACAAAAACGAATATTTGTAGAGATTATGTCACCATTTTATATAAAAACGATTTTTGTCTAAATAGCACTTAGATCTATGATTTTGAGGCTAAAAGTTGTTTGGAAACTGTAAAGACACCATTTTATAAAGTATCTACTGGTTGCATGTCGAAATCAATTAGTCACAAGACGTTTTTAACAAGAAAAACACAAAACGGAAATCGGGACAGCAGCTGGTGCGCAGCACCAGTGCTCTGGTGCGCAGCACCGAGCTGCTGTTCCCCCGAAAGTTGTCGTTTTCACTCGTTTTAAGAACATGTTACGATCTGGACTTTTACCGGTATAATTTAGGGACTGAGATAAATAAAACTAATAACATTGGTGACTAGTATTGGACTCTTGGACTATTTTGAACTATATTATGTATATTATTGTGTTTTAGGTGATTTGTGAGCGGAAGTGACGATATAATTTTTGGGCATGAAATTTGGGCGCGGAAGCGCTACCCAAATTTCCCTAGAAATTATAAAATCACTTCAGTAAGCAAAAGCACTTAAGACGTAATAATCAAAAACAATAAACTTTCGGACTAAAACGCAACGTTAATCTTCGGACCAAATCTTCGGACAATATTGGACTTAACACTTAATTACAATCAAAAGTTACATAATCTCCTATATTATTATATAAGAACATAATAATGTAACAACTCATTAAACTACCTTGGTATTATTAGGCAATCTGTGATTCCCGGCTTTCATACTCCGACCGAGTTTCCGAGTTCTCGATCTCTTCGCAATCCGTGAGTTACACCCCTCTCTACTCTTACATTTTAAGTACTCTTTTTGGGGGAAACATGAGATCAAACCTTTTATAAACTTGTATGACTATTTTGACTTTTAAACTTGTTGAACTACTTTGACTTTTGACTTATGAAACTTTGATTTATTAAACTTTGACTTTGACTTTATCAAAACTCTGACATTGAAACGTCTACTTAGTTTCTTATGCGTAAAACATTTCTTTCTCTATTTATAATTGTTGTTTCGTCTCTTTAATTCAACTATTTATTGATACTTGTATGCGCAACCGACCCTTGATGGAACTATAACACGTTTCTAAGTGATGTTGATTCTCTCTCTTTTTATAATAAAATTTCATAGTGCCCAATTATGCTTTAGTTTCTCTCTTACACACTATTAACTACTTAAGCCGTATAGTAATTATGGGTATCGATACTTAGGAAAGAACCGTTCCTTGCTTAGATGGCAGTCTAAGTACATATTACTGAATTTCTCTCTTTTAACTTCCCGTTTGAGAGGCGGGGAGTTGGGGCCGCACGGTTGATAATCGGATTAGTGTGAACACTTAAGTTATAGATGCCAAGAGGTTGATACAAGAAATCTATTTAGTTACTTACGCATAACTTATAAATTTTTAGCGATTGTTATCCGCTTCTCCTACTTGACTAAATTAAATTCTATTTAGTCTTTATAAACTTATAAACTTTTAGCGATTGTTATCCGCTTCTACTATTTGACTAAATTTGATTCTATTTAGTCTTTACAAACTTAGGGCACCTATTTGCCCGTTACTTAGATTTTTTTTTAAAGTATATAAATTCTTTAAGCGACTTTTCTCCGCTAATCTCCCTTTTTGGAAATTTCTACTTTTATATACTTTACTTACACTTCGATCGTACTTAAACTTATTTGAAACTAAGTTATTCTTGAATTTTAAGCACTTAAAGTTAATTAATTTATTCTTAAATTTTAAGTACTTGATCTTATCTTGAAACTCTTTGATCCCGAACGACTCTCAAACTTTTGTAAAACCTTGAATTCGTTTCGGACTTTTATAAGCTTTTAAATGGAACTTTTCTTCAATTCATAAACTGTAACTCACTCACTATGTTTTCGTAGTTGACACTTTATCTCATGTTTCAGGAAATAAGCATAAGTTATGAAGTGCATTGCTCAGGCGGGTCAAGCTAGTTATGTGAAGAGTAATACGGGAAAAGACCTTGGATACTTGGGAATTTTATTAAAAATACTTTATTATGTGTTTGTCTTTCTATACTTACGGATCTTGGTTGTATTTTTCGAACATGATTACCTTTTAATCTCAATATATATGACTTGAACCGTTGACTTTTGGTATAACTCGTGAAATGATTCTTTGCTCTTCACATTCCGTGTTTCCGCTTTAGCGGGGTGTGACACCTAATTTTCTAAAAACCTTACCATACATTACAATTTCTAGTCCATACTCCCACACTACCCTAATAAACTGTATAATAACCGAAATCAACCATCCAAACCACGTTATACCCATTAAAACCCTCCTTTCCTTATAAAACCTATATTTCATCCGGTACGAGTTAGATTCACGGTTCAGGTGGGTGATATTCATGTTTCATAATCTCGTAGGTCACAATAGCATTAAGAATGTCTGAAGAAGGATATTAAAAGCCATTTCATCCATAAAAAACTCAATCAAACAAAAAATACCCTTTTAAAATCAAAACCCTAATTCTAAAAACCCATAGGTACTTTTAAACCCTGATTTTCTAAAAATCAACAATCCAAACCACGTTGTACCCATTACAACCCTACTTTCCTTATAAAACCTAGATTTCTTCCGGTACGAGTTAGAATCACGGTTTAGGTGGGTGATACTCATGTTTCATAATCCCGTAGGTCACAATAGCATTAAGAATGTCCGACGAAGGATATTAGAAGCCATTTCATCCATAAAAAACTCAATCAAACAAAAAATACCCTTTTAAAATAAAAACCCTAATTCTAAAAACCCATAGGTAATTTTAAACCCTAATTTTCTAAAAACCTTACCATATATTACAATTTCACGGTTACATACTCTCACACTACCTTAATAAACTTTATAATAACCGAAATCAACAATCCAAACCACGTTATACCCATTAAAACCCTAATTTCCTTATAAAACCTAGATTTCTTCCGGTACGAGTTAGAATCACGGTTTAGGTGGGTGATATTCATGTTTCATAATCCCGTAGGTCAAAATTACGTGAAGAATGTCTGAAGAAGGATATTAGAAGCCATTTCATCCATAAAAAACTCAATCAAAAAAAAATACCCTTTTAAAATCAAAACCCTAATTCTAAAAACCCATAGGTACTTTTAAACCCTAATTTTCTAAAAACCTTACCATACATTACAATTTCTAGTCCAAACTCCCACACTACCCTAATAAACTTTATAATAACCGAAATCAACAATCCAAACCACGTTGTACCCATTAATACCCTAATTTCCTTATAAAACCTAGATTTCTTCCGGTACGAGTTAGAATCACGGTTTAGGTGGGTGATATTCATGTTTCATAATCCCGTAGGTCAAAATACGTGAAGAATGTCTGAAGAAGGATATTAGAAGCCATTTCATCCATAAAAAACTCAATCAAACAAAAAATACCCTTTTAAAATCAAAACCCTAATGCTAAAAACTCATAGGTACTTTTAAAACCTAATTTTCTAAAAACCTTAACATACATTACAATTTCTAGTCCATACTCCCACACTACAATAATAAAATTTATAATAACCGAAATCAACAATCCAAACCACGTTGTACCCATTAATACCCTAATTTCCTTATAAAACCTAGATTTGTTCCGGTGCGAGTTAGAATCACGGTTTAGGTGTGTGATATTCATGTTTCATAATCCCGTAGGTCAAAATGACGTGAAGAATGTTTGAAGAAGGATATTAGAAGCCATTTCATCCATAAAAACTCAATCAAACAAAAAATACCCTTTTAAAATCAAAACCCTAATTCTAAAAACCCATAGGTAATTTTAAACCCTAATGTGACAACCGTCAAATTCTAGGTACAAATTATGCTCTATGTCTCTCTTATTATCTACCGTTACTTTTAACAGATCAATAACCGGATACGCGCTCGTGTCGGAATCACACCCGAAATCAATTTATATAAGTCCTAATACCAAGAAAACACCTAATGAACTTTCCTAAGTTCATAACATATCATAACTAAGAACTTTCGGTTAACAAAAAGGTCCAACAAAAAAAAAAAAAAACAAAAAAAAAAAAAAAAAAAAAAAAAAAAAAATGATTTTATGCACGGTGCGCAACATCTGTTGCCAGAATTTTTAAAAATGTTACATTTTCAGTCCTTTTCTCGTTTTACACCACCACCACCCACATTGGCCAATCAAAAACGAGTCTAGACCTGTCATTACTGCATTTCAGTATTCCAACATTCATTTAACATCATTTTTACTTTCATTTTTCATTTTCTAAATCATTTTTACACACACTAAAACACACACACATCCTTTCTCTCTAGTTTTCTCTCTAAACCACCATTGAAACCAGAAACATTTCACCATTAAAAATCAATTCTAAACCATACAAATCGTTCATATCATCCAAAGAAGCTAAAGGAAACAAAAGATTTCGAAAAGGACCACCGTTGTAAAGATTTTTGAAGATCAAATCCGACCAAAACTCATCATCCAAGCTTTTGCTCCGGTAGATTACTTTCTTTTTACTATTTTTACATAAATAATCAATTGCATGTAAGATCTAACGGTTGAAAATGAGATTTTATACAAATCTTTGACTTTTATGGTCAAAAACGTTTTAAACCGAAACACTCTTTAAATCCACGAATCTGTGAATAAAAATGTTTTAGAAACAGTTGAAATGTTGTTTTGGATGATATTTACTAATTGCATGTACAATCTAAACAACAAAAACGAATATTTAGAGAGATTATGTCACCCTTTTATATAAAAACGATTTTTGTCTAAATAGCACTTAGATCTATGATTTTGAGGCTAAAAGTTGTTTGGAAACTGTAAAGACACCATTTTATAAAGTATCTACTGGTTGCATGTCAAAATCAATAAGTCACTGTAACACCCGGAACCAAATACACTATATTTTTTTTTTTACAAAACATGTAATTAATATTCTAAGGTGTTACTGATTTCATCTCATTTTACAATTTGGAGCGGAAGCTCTTACAAAAACATTTTTAAACATTTAATCTCTACAACGGTCCCCTTCCCTTCTTCCTTAGCTTGCCTTGCCATTAAATTCGATTACCTACAAAACATACAATTAACATAATATATATTAGCGTTAAGCTAGTGAGTATACCTTATGATTATGTTAATCTCATCTAACATGACTACTTTTAAAACTATTCTTTCTTTCTATACAATTGCTTCTTTTCTCTTCACGACAATTATATTGTCATATCTAACACTTGTTCTCTTTCCCGACAACTAAATGTCGTATCTATTACTTCTTCTCTTTCCCGACAACTAAATGTCGTATCTATCATTTCTTCTCTTTCCCGACAACTAAATGTCATATCTATTACTTCTTCTCTTTCCCGACAACTAAATGTCGTATCTATCACTTCTTCTCTTTCCCGACAACTAAATGTCGTATCTATTACTTCTTCTCTTTCCCGACAACTAAATGTCATATCTAACACTTATACATACCCTCACGGTATGTAAAGTTAATGCTACTTCTTCTCGACTACTGAAAGTCAACTTCTTTTCTTTCCCGACAACTAAATTGTCGTGTCTAACCATTCTTTTCATTATAGCAATATATAATATTCTTCACACACAAAATAAATAACATAACAATAACAACCCCCATAATATAACTAACAATCATAACAAAGCTTCTATGATTTAATTCTCATTATATGCTCAAATAATATAACTTTATCATTGACTACAAAATATACCAAGACTAATTAAAGTCTCATCTTTCTCTTCTTCCAACTATATAAAGTTGGTTCTTAATTCTCTCCGACTATTAAAACTCAATTACATACCCTCGCGGTATATACATAGTTAACTCTAATTATTTCCAACTATTAAAGTCGATTCTCTTTCTTATCGACATGTAAATGTCTTCTCCATTCTTCTCTATCATAATGATAAGTTAATATATCATTTCTCTACTTGAACTACCTTAAAATACACTAAAAACTGGTCTAGGGGTCGAATGCGACGCATTCGGACCCTTAGGCGACGCATTCAACATGACAAAACACCACATCAGCCACTGAGCTCCGAATGCCTCGCATTCAGCCCACAGGCGACGCATTCGGGGCTCATTCTGGCTGATTTTCGTTTTTCAAACGTTTCCTGCACTTACATGTTAGTTTACGCCACTTTAACTCCTTATTTCCGCTAACAACACTAACTATAACTTGGAATAACCTACCTATCAATCTTTAATGTATTAATACAAAGTTTAAACACAAAACCATATGAAAATAAGTCTAGTATACTCACCTCGATGTCGAATTAAACTACAACATACACGACTCTTTCTCCTTGCACTTCTATTCTCCAAATCTGCGTTTTTATACCAAAACACAAATTTTCCTTTAAATATATCTTACATACATATAAATATATGTATTAACTTCATTACAACTCTTTCTAATCCTTTCTAACTCTTTCTAGACATGTTTGGCAAACTTTTACCCAAGTTGCCACTATTTTGGGTCTTTTGACCCATTACCCATTCTAATGTCTAATTATGCATTATAACCCTTTATACACATTAAACATAACTCACAAGTAACACATTGCAAGTAATAAATTCTTCCTTCTACCCATTTCCTACCCATTCGCCATTTTCAACGGTCTAAACGACCCTTTTGGCAACTAGGATAACACTATCCCCAATTTATCCAAACTACAAATTGAGTAACTTTCTTCAATTCTTTCCTTTCATATACTTCAAACTAATCATTTTAACATAATTCTTACAATGATTAATTCATCTAACCAATTCTTCACTTCTTCACCAAAACTTACAACATATGAATTTTTTTACAAAATTCATATAATTAATCTTTAAATCTTCTAAGCTTTTCTATAAATTACTAACATCAAATTAACATATAAATGAGCTTAATTCTATCAATTCTTCCAACTTCATGATTATCCCCAAAATAATCATTTATCTAAATAAATCAAATTAAACACTTCTACTTATCAAATAAACATCTAAATGATGTTATAACACCAAATATACGCTCAATTTCATCAAATTAAATTGAATATAAAATCATACCTTCTAGAACCAAAAACTAAGGTTCTTAATCTTCTTATCTTTGTTCTAATTGATGAATTCTATGAAATTTAAGCTTCAATTCGGGTTAATCAAGCTTTTCCCTCTTTCTCCTTCTTCTTCCCTAACCGACTCCCTCTCTCTCTAAAAATTCTGCAAAATGGTTTCTAACTTAGACTAACCATATGTAAATTTCCAGATTTACACTTCTAGTCCTCCATCTTTCAAAATTAACTAACTTAATATCTAACCAAAATAATTATCATTCTTCATCCTTTATAACTCAAGTTAACTATATTTCTTACCAAGTTAGTCCTTTTCTTAAACTTACATTCTAACAAATACTTATTAGAAATAATTAAAAACTTACAAACTATTCTTTCTCGTAACTAGGATGTTACAACTCTTCCCTCCTTCTAAAGATTTCGTCCCCGAAATCTATTCTTCAAACGATTGAGGACAAAACTTCCTCATTTCTATCTCCGGCTTCCAAATAAAATTGTATCTTCTTCTATGTTTCCAATGTAATTTAACCATATCAATCTTTTTATACCAAAACTACTTCACTTTTCGGTCATGAATAGCTATCAATTCTCCTACATATCCCAACTTCTAATCCATTTCTTCTTCATCTTAATGGAACAAAAAAATGATTCTTCCGCTAAACATTTCCTTAAATGCAAAAAAATGAAGATAAAGATATATCTTACTTAACTCCTCAAAAATTTTAACCGGTAAATAGCTTTTCCCCATTACTCTTTCCAAATCTTGACTCAACCTTCTTCTCTTTTCAAACGCATCACTCTTTTCATGGTAGAACTTTCAACATTAACAAATCATCAACATTAAAAACTCTACCGATCTTCTTTTTCTTCTATCATATGCTACCAATACTAAAACTCTATATCTTCCCAAAATTTTCTTTACAAACATTTCCGCCATTTTCTCTAAAATTTAGCTTCTTTATCTTGCAAAATGAACATTCTTTATCAATCTTATCCACGATCTCCCAATAGTATCATTCTTTCTCCTATACTTTGGTAACTTCGTCACCAAATGCACCACATTCTCTTCTAACTTTCAAACCGGTAATTCTAACGGTTACATCTTACCATAAGGCTTTTGATGCTTTGCTTTGATCTTCAAACATGTTAAACATCTTTCTACTTACTTCACAATATCTCTTTTCATACTTAGCCGCCAATAATCTTCTTCCAAATCCCTATATATCTTCTTTCTACCGAAGTAAATGCAATATTTAGACTTATAAGCTCCATCTAACCAAATCTTCTTACACCTTGATGAATTCAAAATCTAAATTCTGCCAAATCAAGTCTTTAAACTTCAATTATCTTCTACAAAATTCTGCACTTGACCCGACATTCTTTCTCTTTTTCAATTCTTCTTCTTTAATTGCTTCTAACTGAACCGCTTTAACAAATGAAACCAAAAATTTAAGTCTCATTTTTCAGTTATAAATTCTTTCTACTCATTACCTCTACAATAACATTCACCTTTAAATCTTTCTCTACAAGGGTAATGCCTTCAAACCTTCAAGACAAACACAATAACTTCCGATTTAATATCTTGTATCGAAATACTTCTTTTCGTATTCTTTCATTTGCTTCTACGCATAAGCAAATAATTCTTCCATATTGTATTAAAACACAATCTAATCCAAAATAAAAGGCATCATGTAACTTCCAAATCTTTCATCGGATCTACCCTTATACTTTCCACATTAACTTCCTAACCCAAAAGTTGGATTTCTTTTAGCCAAAATTCACATTTAGAGAATTTTGCACACATTCCTTCTCATCTAAGAATCTCCAAAATCTGCCTCAAATACTTTTTATTCTCTTTCTTATTCTTCATACGCAAACTTCTTTCGGTACATCTTCTTCTTCTACTTTCAACTGATCAAAATGATCATCTATATATTGGATAACGGGTACCTATTCTTCACTGTTAACTTATTAAGTTATCATAAATCTATACACATACTGCCATCTCTTCTTCTTCTCAAACAAAATTGGTGCACCCTAAGAAGAATAACTGTGGCAAATAAAATCTTTATTAAATAATTCTTACAACTGCTTCATCAACTCAACTCTGAATTCTGCTTCTCTTTCTAGTTGTAACTCCATAATGTCTTCCGAAATACATCTATATATTCACTTACAATTTTTTTTACCTCTTTCAAATCTTTATCTTTCTTCTTTACTGTTTTCTCTTTTAAATAACAAAGGAGTTTCTCGGTTCGGTCAAAATCTTTTAAATTCTATGACAACTTCGAATAATTTCATTAAATATACTCTATCTCCTTTCACTAATAACAATTTCTTGATCGGATTAGGACATTCTATGTTAACATAAACGGGCTTTCCACATAAGTAATAACCCATTTGCAACAAGTCTTCATTCACTATAAACATTTCTTTGTCGCACTTTCTACAAATGACCGATGACTCATTCTTCTCAAATTTTCTTCCAAAATTCTTAATCTTTCTATCAAAGTTTCTTCTCATACTCTTACCTTTCTTCGATGATTCTAGCATATACTCTACCTTTCGTTTCTTTTTCTCCTCTTTAGAGTAATTTAAAATTTCTAACTCTCTTTTTCTTGCCACCTCAATCTTATCCTCAAAAGTTAGAGGATTAAAAGTTGAAACATGATTGCAAATGTCTTGATTAAAGCACGACATATAACGATCCATCTTCATCTTCTCACTTACCACATATTCTAAACAAAACCCTGCTCTTTCAGCAAATCATTTATTATCTCTTCCACAATCTTATTTTTCTGTTCAATTTCCAAAATTCTCAAGTAACTTTATTCACTATAAAAGGTGGACAAAATATTACACAGATTGCTTCTTAAAATCTTCATTTCTTATACTTTTCTACCAATTCTTCCTGCTGATCGTTGTGATTATCTTCATTCTGTAAATCTTCCTTTTCTTTCAACTCTCAAACTCTTTCTTTACCAACATTCTATCAATCTTCTCATCTTCAATTTCTACCACTTCTTCTTTAACCCGATTAATAATAAATAGTATTTCTTTTTCAAAAGTTTGGCTAATCTCTTTAGCTTCTATCATCTGAACATCCATATCTTTCTTTACGTCATCCACCCGATGACTACTTCTTCTCTTTTCATTTCTACTAATTGAAATCACATACTGTTAGTAACACATAGTACTATAATATATAAGTTATAGTTATATATTCTTACACTTTCTTTCTTACCCATTTGCCCTTCGTCCTTAACATACATCGACCATATCGGATATACTATCGTATAATATGCTCGAAATTACCGTTGGCCAGACGTTAATTTCAAACAATATTAACTCTTGTATACCCAATAAAAATCAATGCACATCTCAGACTAAGGCGTTCTACCAATTCTTACAAAATTTCTTTCTTACTCTATCTGTTCCTGCAAGGCAAGCTTTTCTTCCAATTGATATTTTTTCTTCAAAGCCTCAACTTGAGTTCAGGTATCCTCACGATACCCAAATCACACAAGTCAAGGCTCTGATACCAACTTGTAACACCCGGAACCAAATACACTATATTTTTTTTTTTACAAAACATGTAATTAATATTCTAAGGTGTTACTGATTTCATCTCATTTTACAATTTGGAGCGGAAGCTCTTACAAAAACATTTTTAAACATTTAATCTCTACAACGGTCCCCTTCCCTTCTTCCTTAGCTTGCCTTGCCATTAAATTCGATTACCTACAAAACAAACAATTAACATAATATATATCAGCGTTAAGCTAGTGAGTATACCTTATGATTATGTTAATCTCATCTAACATGACTACTTTTAAAACTATTCTTTCTTTCTATACAATTGCTTCTTTTCTCTTCACGACAATTATATTGTCATATCTAACACTTGTTCTCTTTCCCGACAACTAAATGTCGTATCTATTACTTCTTCTCTTTCCCGACAACTAAATGTCGTATCTATCATTTCTTCTCTTTCCCGACAACTAAATGTCATATCTATTACTTCTTCTCTTTCCCGACAACTAAATGTCGTATCTATCACTTCTTCTCTTTCCCGACAACTAAATGTCGTATCTATTACTTCTTCTCTTTCCCGACAACTAAATGTCATATCTAACACTTATACATACCCTCACGGTATGTAAAGTTAATGCTACTTCTTCTCGACTACTGAAAGTCAACTTCTTTTCTTTCCCGACAACTAAATTGTCGTGTCTAACCATTCTTTTCATTATAGCAATATATAATATTCTTCACACACAAAATAAATAACATAACAATAACAACCCCCATAATATAACTAACAATCATAACAAAGCTTCTATGATTTAATTCTCATTATATGCTCAAATAATATAACTTTATCATTGACTACAAAATATACCAAGACTAATTAAAGTCTCATCTTTCTCTTCTTCCAACTATATAAAGTTGGTTCTTAATTCTCTCCGACTATTAAAACTCAATTACATACCCTCGCGGTATATACATAGTTAACTCTAATTATTTCCAACTATTAAAGTCGATTCTCTTTCTTATCGACATGTAAATGTCTTCTCCATTCTTCTCTATCATAATGATAAGTTAATATATCATTTCTCTACTTGAACTACCTTAAAATACACTAAAAACTGGTCTAGGGGTCGAATGCGACGCATTCGGACCCATAGGCGACGCATTCAACATGACAAAACACCACATCAGCCACTGAGCTCCGAATGCGTCGCATTCAGCCCACAGGCGACGCATTCGGGGCTCATTCTGGCTGATTTTCGTTTTTCAAACGTTTCCTGCACTTACATGTTAGTTTACGCCACTTTAACTCCTTATTTCCGCTAACAACACTAACTATAACTTGGAATAACCTACCTATCAATCTTTAATGTATTAATACAAAGTTTAAACACAAAACCATATGAAAATAAGTCTAGTATACTCACCTCGATGTCGAATTAAACTACAACATACACGACTCTTTCTCCTTGCACTTCTATTCTCCAAATCTGCGTTTTTATACCAAAACACAAATTTTCCTTTAAATATATCTTACATACATATAAATATATGTATTAACTTCATTACAACTCTTTCTAATCCTTTCTAACTCTTTCTAGACATGTTTGGCAAACTTTTACCCAAGTTGCCACTATTTTGGGTCTTTTGACCCATTACCCATTCTAATGTCTAATTATGCATTATAACCCTTTATACACATTAAACATAACTCACAAGTAACACATTGCAAGTAATAAATTCTTCCTTCTACCCATTTCCTACCCATTCGCCATTTTCAACGGTCTAAACGACCCTTTTGGCAACTAGGATAACACTATCCCCAATTTATCCAAACTACAAATTGAGTAACTTTCTTCAATTCTTTCCTTTCATATACTTCAAACTAATCATTTTAACATAATTCTTACAATGATTAATTCATCTAACCAATTCTTCACTTCTTCACCAAAACTTACAACATATGAATTTTTTTACAAAATTCATATAATTAATCTTTAAATCTTCTAAGCTTTTCTATAAATTACTAACATCAAATTAACATATAAATGAGCTTAATTCTATCAATTCTTCCAACTTCATGATTATCCCCAAAATAATCATTTATCTAAATAAATCAAATTAAACACTTCTACTTATCAAATAAACATCTAAATGATGTTATAACACCAAATATACGCTCAATTTCATCAAATTAAATTGAATATAAAATCATACCTTCTAGAACCAAAAACTAAGGTTCTTAATCTTCTTATCTTTGTTCTAATTGATGAATTCTATGAAATTTAAGCTTCAATTCGGGTTAATCAAGCTTTTCCCTCTTTCTCCTTCTTCTTCCCTAACCGACTCCCTCTCTCTCTAAAAATTCTGCAAAATGGTTTCTAACTTAGACTAACCATATGTAAATTTCCAGATTTACACTTCTAGTCCTCCATCTTTCAAAATTAACTAACTTAATATCTAACCAAAATAATTATCATTCTTCATCCTTTATAACTCAAGTTAACTATATTTCTTACCAAGTTAGTCCTTTTCTTAAACTTACATTCTAACAAATACTTATTAGAAATAATTAAAAACTTACAAACTACTCTTTCTCGTAACTAGGATGTTACAGTCACAAGACGTTTTTAACAAGAAAAACACAAAACGGAAATCGGGACAGCAGCTGGTGCGCAGCACCAGTGCTCTGGTGCGCAGCACCGAGCTGTTGTTCCCCCGAAAGTTGTCGTTTTCACTCGTTTTAAGAACATGTTACGATCTGGACTTTTACCGGTATAATTTAGGGACTGAGATAAATAAAACTAATAACATTGGTGACTAGTATTGGACTCTTTGGACTATTTTGAACTATATTATGTATATTATTGTGTTTTAGGTGATTTGTGAGCGGAAGTGACGATATAATTTTTGGGCATGAAATTTGGGCGCGGAAGCGCTACCCAAATTTCCCTAGAAATTATAAAATCACTTCATTAAGCAAAAGCACTTAAGACGTAATAATCAAAAACAATAAACTTTCGGACTAAAACGCAACGTTAATCTTCGGACCAAATCTTCGGACAATATTGGACTTAACACTTAATTACAATCAAAAGTTACATAATCTCCTATATTATTATATAAGAACATAATAATGTAACAACTCATTAAACTACCTTGGTATTATTAGGCAATCTGTGATTCCCGGCTTTCATACTCCGACCGAGTTTCCGAGTTCTCGATCTCTTCGCAATCCGTGAGTTACACCCCTCCCTACTCTTACATTTTAAGTACTCTTTTTGGGGGAAACATGAGATCAAACCTTTTATAAACTTGTATGACTATTTTGACTTTTAAACTTGTTGAACTACTTTGACTTTTGACTTATGAAACTTTGATTTATTAAACTTTGACTTTGACTTTATCAAAACTTTGACATTGAAACGTCTACTTAGTTTCTTATGCGTAAAACATTTCTTTCTCTATTTATAATTGTTGTTTCGTCTCTTTAATTCAACTATTTATTGATACTTGTATGCGTAACCGACCCTTGATGGAACTATAACACGTTTCTAAGTGATGTTGATTCTCTCTCTTTTTATAATAAAATTTCATAGTGCCCAATTATGCTTTAGTTTCTCTCTTACACACTATTAACTACTTAAGCCGTATAGTAATTATGGGTATCGATACTTAGGAAAGAACCGTTCCTTGCTTAGATGGCAGTCTAAGTACATATTACTGAATTTCTCTCTTTTAACTTCCCGTTTGAGAGGCGGGGAGTTGGGGCCGCACGGTTGATAATCGGATTAGTGTGAACACTTAAGTTATAGATGCCAAGAGGTTGATACAAGAAATCTATTTAGTTACTTACGCATAACTTATAAATTTTTAGCGATTGTTATCCGCTTCTCCTACTTGACTAAATTATATTCTATTTAGTCTTTATAAACTTATAAACTTTTAGCGATTGTTATCCGCTTCTACTATTTGACTAAATTTGATTCTATTTAGTCTTTACAAACTTAGGGCACCTATTTGCCCGTTACTTAGATTTTTTTTAAAGTATATAAATTCTTTAAGCGACTTTTCTCCGCTAATCTCCCTTTTTGGAAATTTCTACTTTTATATACTTTACTTACACTTCGATCGTACTTAAACTTATTTGAAACTAAGTTATTCTTGAATTTTAAGCACTTAAAGTTAATTAATTTATTCTTAAATTTTAAGTACTTGATCTTATCTTGAAACTCTTTGATCCCGAACGACTCTCAAACTTTTGTAAAACCTTGAATTCGTTTCGGACTTTTATAAGCTTTTAAATGGAACTTTTCTTCAATTCATAAACTGTAACTCACTCACTACGTTTTCGTAGTTGACACTTTATCTCATGTTTCAGGAAATAAGCATAAATTATGAAGTGCATTGCTCAGGCGGGTCAAGCTAGTTATGTGAAGAGTAATACGGGAAAAGACCTTGGATACTTGGGAATTTTATTAAAAATACTTTATTATGTATTTGTCTTTCTATACTTACGGATCTTGGTTGTATTTTTCGAACATGATTACCTTTTAATCTCAATATATATGACTTGAACCGTTGACTTTTGGTATAACTCGTGAAATGATTCTTTGCTCTTCACATTCCGTGTTTCCGCTTTAGCGGGGTGTGACACCTAATTTTCTAAAAACCTTACCATACATTACAATTTCTAGTCCATACTCCCACACTACCCTAACAAACTGTATAATAACCGAAATCAACAATCCAAACCACGTTATACCCATTAAAATCCTCCTTTCCTTATAAAACCTATATTTCATCCGGTACGAGTTAGATTCACGGTTCAGGTGGGTGATATTCATGTTTCATAATCTCGTAGGTCACAATAGCATGAAGAATATTAAAAAGAAGGATATTAAAAGCCATTTCATCCATAAAAAACTCAATCAAACAAAAAATACCCTTTTAAAATCAAAACCCTAATTCTAAAAACCCATAGGTACTTTTAAACCCTGATTTTCTAAAAACCTTTGCATACATTACAATTTCTAGTCCATACTCCCACACTACCCTAATAAATTTTATAATAACCGAAATCAACAATCCAAACCACGTTGTACCCATTAATACCCTAATTTCCTTATAAAACCTAGATTTCTTCAGGTACGAGTTAGAATCAAGGTTTAGGTGGGTGATATTCATGTTTCATAATCCCGTAGATCAAAATGACGTGAAGAATGTCTGAAGAAGGATATTAGAAGCCATTTCATCCATAAAAAACTCAATCAAACAAAAAATACCCTTTTAAAATCAAAACCCTAATTCTAAAAACCCATAGGTACTTTTAAACCCTAATTTTCTAAAAACCTTTCCATACATTACAATTTCTAGTCCAAACTCCCACACTACCCTAATAAACTTTATAATAACCGAAATCAACAATCCAAACCACGTTGTACCCATTAATACCCTATTTCCTTATAAAACCTAGATTTCTTCCGGTACGAGTTAGAATCACGGTTTAGGTGGGTGATATTCATGTTTCATAATCCCGTAGGTCAAAATGACGTGAAGAATGTCTGAAGAAGGATATTAGAAGCCATTTCATCCATAAAAAACTCAATCAAACAAAAAATACCCTTTTAAAATCAAAACCCTAATTCTAAAAACCCATAGGTACTTTTAAACCCTAATTTTCTAAAAACCTTACCATACATTACAATTTCTAGTCCAAACTCCCACACTACCCTAATAAACTTTATAATAACCGAAATCAACAATCCAAACCACGTTGTACCCATTAAAACCCTACTTTCATTATAAAACCTATATTTCATCCGGTACGAGTTAGAATCACGGTTTAGGTGGGTGATATTCATGTTTCATAATCCCGTAGGTCAAAATAACGTGAAGAATCTCTGAAGAAGGATATTAGAAGCCATTTCATCCATAAAAAACTCAATCAAACAAAAAGTACCCTTTTAAAATCAAAACCCTAATTCTAAAAACCCATAGGTACTTTTAAACCCTAATTTTCTAAAAACCTTACCATACATTACAATTTCTAGTCCATACTCCTACACTACCCTAATAAACTTTATAATAACCGAAGTCAACAATCCAAACCACGTTAAACCCATTAAAACCCTCATTTCCTTATAAAACCTATATTTCATCCGGTACGAGTTAGATTCACGGTTAAGGTGGGTGATATTCATGTTTCATAATCCCGTAGGTCACAATAGCATTAAGGATGTCCGAAGAAGGATATTAGAAGCCATTTCATCCATAAAAAACTCAATCAAAAAAAAATACCCTTTTAAAATCAAAACCCTAATTCTAAAAACCCATAGGT